>JARHVA010005510.1:1092500-1183126 GCA_037957365.1 Torreya grandis | reverse complement strand
TGAAAGGGTTGATTGAGCTTGTATATTCACTAGTGTCTTATAATTCCTCTTGATTAGTCATCCTAGCTTAAGCATCTATCACCACCTTCACATTGAAATACTTATATGAGAGTTTCAGATTAGGAGTAGTGTATGTAAGGTTAATTTTCTTGGTTTATAAGTGCACATGTAGTTGGTTGGTAGAGATAAACTATTTGGTGTATCACCCCATTTATTTTCATTTTATCCTTATCTATTATCCTTTCAAGTTAGTAGTTAGTATTAGATCCTAATTGATACATCAAGGGGAGCTATCCCTATAACCTAGAGGTTTGATTCACCTAAAGGTCACCCATAACCTAGGATCAATCCCATTTCATAGCTCAATTTGAGAGGGATTGAATCACCCTCTCAAGGGTGAATAATAGTATGTTTTAAGGAGTGAATCATAATGTAAAAATTGAAAGAAAGTGGTCAAAAGGTTATAAAATAACTCATGAGCTAAGTGTGTCAAAAGGGTAATCAAAAATGCATGATTTTACCTTAAATGTTAATTTATGTCTTTACACACATGTTTAATGTATGATATGATATTGATTTACCTATACAATTGGATCTTCCTACCAAAGACAAAGTGTGTTGTACACACTTAAGTACATATTTTCCTTGTACACTAGCAATTTCATTAGTAGAATAAAAGGGGGGCATTTGTAGATACTAAATTTTGTTATTGAGTAATTGATAATGGAATCTTAAAATACATTTAACATATATGAATTAAATGGACAAACATGGACCTAATTTATCACTCTCTCACACATAAATGCTACCTTATGAGTTTGATTCTTTTGTTCTACTATTATACACCTTTAGGAACCTCAATATCTATTTCAAACCACCACATTATCTTGTATGTTGTGACCAACACATCCATTTTCATAAAAGGAAATGGGAACTCTACACCATGAAAAAATCTTGGCCTCTAATTAGGCCCTATTGGATCCTCATGCATGTAAAAACCTGGATGTTAGTTCAATCTCGACTGATAAAATCTTATGCAGGACCATTGATAGTTATTTATTTATGTTTAGACATATTTTTCAAATATTAAAGTTTAAAATAATGAATCCCATTAAATTTATTAACTATTTTCATACTCAGACTATTTTTAGATGCTAATTATTTCTTACAAAAAATACATGCATGGGTTTTTTAAGAATTGCAATCCTAAATTCCCTAGTGGCATTTTCTCAGAGCCTTTCTAGTAGATAGGTGAGCATCCATTTACTTACATGTATTATAATACTCGAAGGCATCAAATATCTAAGAGCCCCAATAAACCTAATAAATGAATATGTGACATGTGTTTCCTAACACCAAGAGTTGTCAGAGTTGTTAGAGCCCTAAGAGGTCCAATGAATAAGGAGGTACCACATGTCTCTTTACACATAAAGGCATCATAGATATCAAAGCCTCAAGAGGCCTAACCCAATGAGGAGGCACCATGTGTATCTTGACACCTAGAGGAAAAAAATCTATCATAGCCCTAGGAGACTTGATATAATGAGGAGGTGACATGTGTCTCCTAATACCTAGAGGTGTCAAAGCCCTGGGAGCCCTGATGAATGAAAAGGTGCCACATGTCTCTTAACACCTATAGATGTATTATTTTTAAGATCCATGGAATGCCTAATCTAAGGAGGAGCTACCACATGCCTCTAAATACCTAGTGGTGTTAGAGTTGTCAAAGCCCTATGAGGCTTTATTTAATGAGGCAATACCACGTGTCTCCTGACACCTAAAGGCATTATAATTTTTAGATCCATAGGAGGCCTAATCTAATCCTGAGGTGCCATATGTCTCCATATACCCAAAGGTTTCAAATATATCATATCCCTAAGAGGATTGATCTAATTAGGAGGCTCCACATGTTTCTTGACACTTGGAGGAATCAAAGCTATCAGAGCACCTAAAGGCTCAATCCAATGAGGGGTTACCACATGTCTCCTAACACTTAGAGGCTTTAAAGATATTAGATCCCTAAGAGGCCTATAATAAGACTAAAAAGGGTACATGTAAGCTTAAGACCCAATCATAGGTGTCATTTGTACTTTTGTACACTCAAGAAACCAACATGTATAGGCATAGTTGTCAAAATAAGAGCTCTTAACACACTTATTTGGTGCAATACTAAGTGAGCTCACCACTCTCCAATAGACACATGGCCAACCCTATGGATGATCATGGTGCCACAACGGATAAGATAGGTTTGTGCCTAGTATGCTCCTTGATTTTATTAGCTCAGTGGGGAAGATTGTGATCTGACAAATGTAGGGTTCCCATCACCATCTACTAACCTAAATAAGGTATATGTTTAAAATTTTAAACTAATTCCAAATTTATAAATAATTAATTTTGGAATTGTACCATTAGCTCATATTTTAATTCACATAATGTGAGCTCATTATATCCATTACTATGAAAATACCATAGGGCTCTATAAGGTATTGTTCGGACTAAGCACCATTATTCATCTTCTACGCATCTAAATTATTCCAAAGCCCATTGCCTCAAATTCACTCCAAATCTAAAAGAATTCCTTATGCTAAAGAATGGTGTGCTCTAAGTTTGTATAGTCTAATAACAAATGCCTTATGCTCAAATGCTATACTAGAACTAGAGTTATAAACCACTACTTTTCTACAAGGTGTCACTTAGTTCAAGAACTTCAATGAGATCTTTAAAATAACAAGGATATTCTGACATCGAGCTCAGATGATGAGGTTAGGGATGATGATATTGAATATGTAGATGATTTCATCACCATCAAAGCTTTAGGAATGAAAAAATCCATTAACAAACCTGAAATATTCATATGTGCTAACCTCTTTCGCAACATGTTTCTTTGTTCTAGCTACATCCAAGATATTGTGAGATCACAAGGTACTAGATTTAAAATTATAGACATCTCTAGGCTAACATTCAAGAAATATTAAAACCTCCCAAAGTATATTATCACCTATGACAAGGAGCTCTTTAACACCTAGACAAAAAATTGTAACATATATGAGGTCCTGAGGGATTGGGCCCAAAACCAAGATAATTGGGTTAACAAGGTAGGCATCAATACATACATATTCAAAAACTTAAGATATGGTGTGTGTATGGGTATGATTTTACTAAATCACTTGTATGTGGCAAGCGATGTGGTACACATCAATAAATTTAGGGTCTCCTTTCTTGACATCATCATGAAAGGAGAGTATTTCCTTGCTTTGAGGAGCCTCATCACATTCATCCTCACCAAGTAGGTGAATGGAGTTCATGTAGGCGTAAATTTTTACATGATGTCATACATAGTGGAAATGTTTATGCCACCTTGAAATTTTAAATCTTAGCATTTCCTCAGTGAGCATTGATGGGATCCATAGTGCATGTATTATTATACAAAATATACATCTACCATTAATGAAATCACTTTTTATATATATGTGAGTATTTCTACCCATGGTATATCACACAATCAAAGAGAAGCCTAATCCAAGGATCTCAAATGAGATCTAGTCTTCACTACAACCCATTGACACTTATTGGTACTATAGAGATAGTATCATAATTAGAGTGGAATGTATTTGGGGGGGATCCTCTCATATTACCATACATGGTCTAAGTCCACCTAGCAGAATAGGATATCACCTACCAGCTTACTCATGACATATCCAACCACTGCCTTGCTAAAAAATATAAGGAAACCCACCATTCCCCATAGTCATAGGGGACCATGAATAAAAAAATATACCAACACTAAAATATATATCTCAACATATGCACTCTTACAACTTAGTCAAAGTGGATAATAGGCAATGGGATCCTTGTGGAATAGTGCAAACCCATTTGGAGGAATGCCAAGTAAAGTTCAATATTACTTATCACCATAAGGACACATTAATGATATAATCCACCTAAACCCTAATAATGACATGGAGGTATTCACCAAGATTGAATCAACTCACCTCCTAAACACTCAAACTCTATCTCAGCCCATTCTTGAGGAGAGACGAGTTCCTCTATTACAAGCACTCATTAAGTCAACTATGGAGGCCCTAATGACTATGTAGAGACTCTCCAAACAAGTCTTTAAAGGATTCCTAACTATTTTATCTCCATTAGCCTTTGTAAGAAATACATATTTTCCACCTCCCTAGGTAATCCAACCCTAGTTTAGCCATGCTCTTCACTTTGATAGTAGTCTTGAGTCTAGCCCATGTAAGGACCAATCTATAGCTTTCTTAAATGCATCCACCTAAACTATTGGTATTCTTAGGAAACTATTTTTATCTCACCCAATTTTCTCTATTCCATCCTAGCCTACCCATGTTATGCCTCCCCCTAATTATGGTGTGACAAGTGTTCAATTCCATTTTGGCCCTTTAGCCTTAGCCATGCTTAGCATACCTAGTGCCTAACTTCACATAGTTTAACCCATAGCCATATTATGGCCATCATTGACCTTGTTGGCATGGTCTATGCCCTCACTAACCCTTAACTCTATCCCATATGTCATCTCAGCTCCTGATAGATCTTAAATTTTAAGTGTTATACTGTTCTTAGTGGATCTAATAAGTATAATAGCCACTAAAATAGTGGTCCTTCTAGGTATTCCAATCACTATGGTGGATCCAATGACTTTTTGTACTCTTATTTTCATGTATCCCACTACTCCTACCATGTCATCAAGATTGATAGTAGTAATTCATCCCTCGTAAACTTCACCTAGGGTTGGCTCTACTACTCTTACATTATTATCTACATCATAGACAAAATTGAGTAAGAGGCAAAATAAGAAATAGAAAGTGAATTCTACCAAGTATCTTATGCATCCCCTTATAACAACTATAGATCCTAACTAGACCCCTCTATCAATCACCCTTGGAACCTAAGTATTTGGCTTTATCTATCTAATTTCCTTGTTTACCTTGAATACTTATCTCTTGAGTTTCATTGGCCCTCAAGTCTCCATAACCCAGGACCAATGGTGGTCTCACTTTTTCCCTTGGGATTCTTATTTTTTGTTTCCTCCCCTTTCTTCCATGTCTCCCATTTTATCTTTATTTCCACTCCCCCTCCACCTTCCATCCCATTCTATGCACCACTTCCATTCTTGTCTTGATCTACCACTTCAGTTACCACCACCCCTTATGTTTCATCTTCCACCACCGTAGGAACCATAGATAGTAAGGGATTGATTGGGCCCATTAGATCTTTAGGTAAATAGAGACTAGATATGGTATACCATAGGGACCTGGATGTCCAATTATAATTTAATTGTGAGTTAGGGAGGATGAAAATGGTGCTTACATAGACCTTCATTTAGGAAGGGAACCTTGTAGTGTGGAGGATTAAACATGATCTTTTCTCCCTCACCAAAGTGAGGACTCTGAGTAGAGATGAGAAATTATTGGAGAACCTAGTTTCAATGCTCTAAGCCACTAATGAGATCTCTAAGAAGTTAATGGAAGATATTAAGGACCATGTTAGGATAGTTGAGTCCCAAGTAAGGATTACCTTCCCCACAAGTCTGATTTTAAAAGTGAAGGCCGCACTTACACATTTGTTCATGGCCCTTGGGGAAGTGAATAGATCTCTCTCCAAGAGAAAAGTGATCCTCCAATGATCACAAGCCTACCTAAATTAGATCATTCACATGGATACAAGTGCAATAAGGTAAATGCCATCATAAATAAGGGAATGTTCCTATAATTAATGTTGATTCCCATAATGGAAATAAATTTATATCATACCTTTTTAGGAATCATAATAATCTCTATTAAATACTATTTGATCAATGCCCAAGCCACCATCAACATCTTGGAGAATAATAGGGACCAAATCCTTGCTTACTTCAAAGAAGTTATCATCATTGTTGTCTTTCACCCAAGTGGCACTTTACTTATGCGAGATGAATTTAAAGTTCACTTGGCACATTTCAATAAATCCATGAGGATAAATGTGGAAAATATAATAAGATCATAACCAAGGTTATCTTAAAACTTGTCACCCAATCTACAACTAGCCTTATCCAAGTCAATGAGATAAAAGTCTCATTGGAAACTCCTCTCAAGGTGCATAATAGGTTGTTGACTCAAGCAGAAGTGATCTTCTAAGAGCCACCTATCAACATATATAAGCTTAACTAAGAGGCTAATTAGGTGGACCAATCAATACAAGCTTGACAAGATGCTCAAAGGCAACTAGGAAGAGTACCACCATCAAGCTAGAACTAATTATCTCTATAGACCTGGATTGACTCTACACCAATGTGTCACTATCCCTTTTCTCTATTTTTTTAATTTTTTGGTGGTCTCACCTTAATTATTTTTTGTAACTATATTGGTTAATGATGTCTATGGGTGGGATCTTATTCTACTAAGAGAGTGTCCCATATATCATCTATATATGTTATTGTGTGGCATTTTATGGTGGTTGGCACTTTTTGTTATTGAACAATATGAAGATTAATATAATTTTTATCTTTTTACTTATAGGGTTTTCATTCCATGAATGTCTTCCAAAACTAATCTAGTTTAATGAGTAATGTTAGTGTTAAATAACTGAAGTATGTGTCTTCTACAAATGTATGCATGAATTATACTAAGATTTAAGATATATATATATATAAATTATTTTCATTCTCTCTAAACCATTATAGGCATGTGTGTGATTAGTAACATATCTCTTATGTGTTTACTTATAGAAAGAATCCTAGGAATTAAGAATTCATCAATCCCCTTTGACTCCCTTCCCTACATGGTCGTAGTCCAAACTCCCATGAAACTCAACATGTAGTGGTAAAATTATAGTTAGGCATGCTCTTAGTTCAAAAGGATTGATGTTATTTTTTGATTCAAAGAGATACCTTTTTTGCCTTGCCCTACTTCCATTTTGATATTATTTTTTTATCAAGTGATCTTTCCCTTATTTTAGAAATTGTAAAGTGAAGTGTAAGGGGATAAAATCATTGAATTATATTAAATAGTGTGAAAATATTTTGTTCAAGTGGGAAACATAAATTAAATATCTAGTAGTAGTGTTGAATCTCTTAGATATCTATTCAAAAAAATCTATTTAATAGAGCCCAAAAAATGCGGCTCATTCCCTAGATTGTCTTAAAAATAATCCTAAAATCAGAGGACAAAAGTCCCATAATTATTCCTAGAGCTTTCTCATTAGACTTAAATCAATTGGTATATTTAAGATAATGAGATATTGGATTGAACAACACTACATAAACATTTCTACCACTTATACACAAGTTGATAATTTTAGGTTCGGTCAGTATTACCTTTCGATGTTGACCTCATCTATTTGATATCAACCTTTCTTTGAAAAAACTAATTTCATAATCAAACATTTACTTATGGTCAACCCATTTTCCTAGCATGTTATTGGTGTTTAAATTTACTCAATTAGACTCATATATATAATAATCAAGGCTTAACTTAATAGGAGAATTGGCACTTACTTGGTATACATCTATACGTTATTATACATCAAACAAATGGTCCATATTCTTACCAAAAATTAAATATATCACTAAGATCATTCATAATCTAGGTCTAAAGCATACCATATCCAAATCAAAGAAATAATTTTCAAGTTTAAAATCTAAATCATTAGTTACACAAATATAGTGAAGGATTATAATTTCACAATCACACTAGATGGCAGAAGTACGTGCATCTTGATTTCCCTCCTTGGAGTATCAGATACATAAGAAATGGTCAATCAAAAAATAGGGGTGATTAAGTTTAGCTCAACCCATGCCACTTTTTAGGTTTTTCATATTTCTATCCCTCATAATCACACCTAGGTTTCAATATGAAGGACATTAATTTTTGGAGTAACAAACATCATCAAGGTTTGGCATTGCATATAAAAATATTTTAGAGATGTGAAGGTAGTTGTATGGTCACAAGCATATATTTTTACATAGGTCACTATCAACCAACACATATCAATATCAAATCAAACCAACCTTACATAGACAAAAATATATTTCTAGAGCTTAAAAAATCAAAGGATTGCTTTAGTATGTTTTCCACCATCTAAACAAACTAATAGTCAAATTTTAATCAGAAAATATAAATACTTATCCCTTTGATGTACATATTATTTTTAGCATATGCCATTTTAAAAATCATTACAATCAGTTTTAGTTTTTTACATTCAGATGTATGTTTGAATGCCAAATTTATCAATTTAAATTATTCTACTAGTTTTTATCCTATTATGGTTTCTAAAAAAAATAAGATAAAATAGATAGACCCTCATTTAACACAAACAATATATATATGTACTTCCAAAACCACTTTATGAATTTTAAAAATGGAGAATAATACATGGTTATCTACCTTGACAATGACCATGGGCCAACCCATGTGAATAACATAGATTTAAATGAGTACGTAACTCATTTATACAACATCATTTTGTAAGGTGAAAATCATCTAGATGTTGATAGCATAGGAGTTTTGAGTTAGGGTGCCAAAAACTATATCTTTGACATTACTAGCATCATTTTTTATCACTAGGTGTATGAGTTATATTAAGTAACAAGGAAAAAATGTGGTGCTATGAATTTAAGCCAAGGTAATCATCCAAGTGTGAGCACATAAATAACTTTAATGACAAGACAAGCCATGATTTTAGCACAAGTGTTTGGGTTCTATGATTCACTCCCAAAATTAAAAGGGTGTTCAGACTGAGTAAGAAGAACATGTAGTGCTTCCATAACTCAATGGATTAGTAAACACTACTAAACGTGTAAATGACACAGAAGGTTGTTTACCAAAGTAGAAAGAATAGGTACATGCATTGGTGTATAGTTTGAGAGGCATCACTATGAATTCGTGGGTGATACATAATCCTACCCTACCAATATGGGATATCATAAATGAATCCATTTTCACATGTTTTGATCAAATCAATATCAAGAAAGAATTACCTAATTATAGTATGCATTCTTCCCTCAAAATTCATATCTAGAGCTATGTGAGAGTGTAGATGAAAAATTCCTACCTCCTTCTAATAAGACTATGGGTCCATTATTTGTGTTACACCTTGAAGACTTGAACCTTTGCATGGTATATTATTTATGAAATTCATAGAGATACTACTAAATGGGGTGGTGAAAGCTACTTTTTTTCAAAGATTATCCTTTTCTTTCAAGCCTAAACTATATCAACCTTTGTTATAGATGCACAAAGATATTATTGAGTATGATGCCATCATAGAGGAATGTATGCATAAAATACACTAAAATGAGGGCCTCACATTACAAAAAAAATAGTAATGAAGTGTAAATTATGGTACTAGTGAAAATGATGATGAGATAAGGATGGAGTGCAACTACAGGTACAAGTGTCACAAGGAAAAGGTGGTGGAAAAAATAGAAGAGATACCACTCAATATCATATCATTCACCTAAAGGGTGAGATTTTTATGGGGTACACAAAATTTTAGATGCATGATAATGTACAATTAATACTATCATGTCCCAATGAAAATAACTAGTGTAAATATTAGTATTGAGGAGGAGCTTAATATTTACACCATTAGTGATTATTGGCTCGATGAGAAATTTTTAAGGATCATTGAGTAACTATGAAAATATCAATATTTTTTCATGTAATTATAAAGAGATGAAGGGTTTTCACTCTTCCTTCAAAAAATTAAAATAAATTTTATGGAGGGGGTGCAACCTATGAAGGAAATTTTGTACTGGATAAACCAAATAACCACACAAAGTTCAAAGAAGATAATAACAACATGTTTATTACTAGATTAATCTACCATATTGAGGTGTCCAAATGGACGAGGCATATGATAAATTCATAAAAAATTCTGCATGATCCTAAATTCATCATGTATACATTTTTCCATCTCCATTCATAGATTAAATTTTGGATGGTGTCATAGGTTGTGAAATTTATTCTTTTACTGATGGATTCAATGGATATAATCATCTCTAAATTGAGGAAGAATAAAAAATAAATATAAATTTTATGATCAAGTGGGGATAAATTGTCTATAATATTTAATCCCTTTGGGTTAAAAAACACATAGGTTATGTTTTCATGTCTCTTTGAAACCATATTCAAAAACATCATCCATTGGGTCCTATAGGTATATCTTAATGATTGGATCATATATGGATTGGTTAAGGATCACCCTAAATGCCTTAGTTTAATGTTCAAGTGATGCCTTTAGTTCCAAATTTAAATTAATTATAAAAAAAATGTGTTCACAACACCTTTTGAGATGCTCTTGGGCCATGTTATTTGTAGGGGAAAAAAGGTATAATATGTCAATATTGCCATCATATTTTGGCTCGAGGAAAAAAAATGGATGTACATACATTCTTAGTTCACAAAAGCTATTATAATAAGTTCATCTTAAACTATGCTAATATGGGTTTACCCTATAGATAAATTTGCACAAAAATGGCATGTTCATTTAGATAAACCAACAACAAGAGGATTTTGACACATTGAAGATAAAACTTATTAATGCATTGATCAAAGATCTAATTTAAAGACTAGGAGATGCCCTTTCATATGGATATAGATGCATCTAGATATATGATTAGTTTTATCCTAGTGTAGCTAGGTGATGATAAGGTTGACCATCCCATCTATTTTTCAAGTAATAAACTCACATTGGATAAGATAAATTACACTGTAAATAAGCACAAAGAACTTTCCATAGTATATGCACTTAAAAATTTTAGGTAGTACTTGTGTGCCACTCCTTTTTTATTTTCACAGATCATAAGGCACTAAATTTCTTAGTAAATAAGATAATTTTTAATGGGTACATTTTTATATAGCTGTGCTTTTAAAAAAATAGTTTTTGATGGTCATCAAACTAGGTAAGTAAAACTATGGTGCAAATCATTTGTCATGGATCATAAAATGAGAGGAAACTCATCACATTGAATATGGGGTGTCTAATTCCCAAATCTATATAATATAATGAATTCATAATTATTGTTAGGTTGTGGAGCTAAAAGCTTCATTATATGCAGACATGGAGGAGTTGCTGAGTGTCACAATCACCAGTGTTGGTTAGGCCGACCGACGTCGGTCAGTGGTGGACAGCAAGGCAACCGACATCGGTCAAAATCGGCCGATGTCGGTCACCTCTAGGCAGACAAGGACTGACGTCGGTCACTTTTGTGGTTCCAGAACTATTTGTTGCATGAACAATTAGTTTGTTGAATCAATTGTTTGCATGTAAAGACTATTTTGAGTCTTGAGCTATGTGTCTAATTATTGTAAATTAAAAGTCTAAGTTATTGTTTAGTATGGGATCTATTTATAGACCCATTGGCATGTATTGTAAGAAGAGCAATAGAGGAAGGCAAGGTAAATCCTTCCAATTGTAAGAACAGGTGATCTGCAAGTTGTTGCAAGATCAAGAAGTTCTACATGGTAAGTAAGATCATTTGAGTTGCAAGTTATTGCAAGCTCATGGGAGATCTACTTGAAGTAATTTTGAGTGCTTGGTACTGGCAATGTTATTACTGACTGGTTGGAGGTGAACAACAGCTCTGTGATTGAGTTGTGTGTTGTGACCATTTTTGGTAGGAGAGTGAACTCTTGAGGGAAAGAGATCTGTACATCTGAGAGGTGTGGAATATTGTGGCATCTTCATTGTATTTCCTTCTGGCATGAGTATTAATACAAGATTGTGTATTGTCTCTCATATTATGTGTCATTTGTGAATTCTAGTTACTTGTTAATTATGGTTTAATTTTGTGATTAGTTTCTTATACAAGGTAATCATATTGTGCTTTTATTGAGGAGCAAGATCCTGACAAGTTGGAATCAGAGCCAGGTTTGTGGTTCTAGATCCCTCACAAGTGGTATCAGAGCTTTTGGTTGGGTTACTAACAGCTTGTATTAGATCTGGTTAGTGTTTGTTGATTATAGGTCACTCACAGGGGTTTCTGTTTGAGTGGGAGTATAGCAATGGCAGAAGAAAGTAAGCTACAAATGGAGAAGTTTAATGGCAAGAACTATCAATTATGGAGGATGTAGATAGAATATTATCTATATTAGAAAGATTTGTACTTATCATTGGGTGGGGTTGCATGCAAGCCCACAGATATGAAGGATTAAGAATGGAAGGTTCTTGATCGGAAGGCTCTGGGATCTATAAGGTTGAGCCTTGCATCGTCTGTGATTTCCAACTTATCACAGGCTAAGACAATGGTAGAGTTGATGGAATCTTTGGCAAATTTATATGAAAAACCCTCAGCTTCGAATAAGGTATTTCTTATGAAGCAATTATTTAATTTGCAAATGTTGGAAGGTGGATCTGTACATAGTCATCTTAGTGATTTCCATGGTTTGGTAAACCAGTTAAATTTAGTCAATATTGTTTTTGATGGTGAAATTAAGGCTCTCTTAATCTTATGCTCATTACCTGAAAGTTGGGAGAGTTTGGTAATGGCAGTTAGTAATATTGCATCTCCTTCAAAAATCTTAAAAGTGGATGATGTTGTGAGTGTAATATTGAATGAAGAAATTCACAGGAAAAGCACAGGTGAATCATTAGGAAATGCTTTGAGTGTTGAAAGCAGGGGAAGGCAAAGAGAGAAGATCAAGCATGGGAGATCAAGGTCAAAGATAGGCAGGAGATCCAAGTCCAAGTATGGCAGAATAACCTGCTAGAAATGTGGAAAGCAAGGGCATGTAAAGAAAGATTGTTGGTTGGTTGAAGATCAGCAAGAAGGAACTGAAGAAGTAGATGTTGCAAGTATTGTTACACAGGATGCTCTAGTATGTTCCTTGGATAAAGTAGAATCTTGGGTTTTAGATTCTAGTGCCTCTTTCCATGCATCCGCAAATAGGGAATTTTTTGATGAATATGTCTAGGGAGACTTTGGAGAAATTTATTTAGGGGATGGTAAGCCTTGTCAAATGGTTGGCAAAGGGAAAGTGAAGCTGAAATTGCAGACGGGCAACACATGGGTGTTGAAGGAGGTCATGCATATCCCAGTCCTGAAGTGGAATTTGATTTCTGTTGGAAAGTTGGGTGATGAGGGTTGCACAGTAACTCTCACAGCAGTCTCTTGGAAAGTTTCCAAGGGTGCACTTGTTTTAGCAAGAGTTAAGAAAGTAGGTACGCTTTATCTATCTACTTGTATTATTGATTCTCCTTCTGGTTTATCTACTTCAGCTGTAGATTCGAAGATGTGGCTTAAAAGGCTTGGTCACATGAATAAGAAGGGGATGCATGTTCTTGAGTCAAAGGGTATGCTTTCGTATTTGAAAAGCATGGATCGAGATTTCTGTAAACAAAAGAAGAAAGTGGTGTTTCTTGAGAAATCTGATGTTTGTGACAAGAACATGAAAGTCTTGGTTTTCAAGAAGAAGATGATGAATAGAGATTAGTGTAAGGGGCTAAAGAATTTTGAGTAGAGTAAGGTTAATATGGACAAGGGTTTGATCCAAAAGGAGCTCGTGGGTAGAAGTCATCACTCACAAGTAAAATACAGAGACTGACATCAGTTAGAAAAATGACGTTGGCATCTAGATAGGGACTGATGTTGGCTATGTGCAGCCTGATGTCGGTGACTCCAAAAAAATAAACACTGGCATCGGTCAGGGATAACTGATGTTAGCAATGAGGCAGTCACATGAAATCATCATTGGTCGGGTGCAGACTGAGATGTGACCGACATCGGTCACTGAGATAGATTTTGGGTGGATAGCAAGCTGTCAAGGAGTCTCAAGCACCCATATGGAGGACTGAAAGGGTAAGTAAGCCTCAAATTCATCATTTCCCTTCTTTACACTACTTGTTGCTCACTGATGGTTAAGAACCAGGAAGTTATTAAAGAAGTAGAGCAGGTAAAATCTAAGAAACAGTGGGAGCTTGGCATGGATGAGGGATGTGATTCCTTGGAGAAGAACCAAATGGGAGTTTTTTGGTAGAGTTGCCAGCTGGAAGAAAGCACTCAGAGACGAATGGATTTTCAAGATAAAGAAGAGCAGGAATGGACACGTGAGACAGAAGGCTAGGGTGTATGGTCTTGAGTAAGCTGTAAGACAATGGAGGTTTAACCATTGTGTTTTCTTTACCAAGTTGGATAATATTAGCTACATCATCCTGTTATTGTATGTTGTGCTTATTGCAGGGTCACATATGTAGGGAGTTGCTAAACTAAAGGTAAAGTTAGTTCAGAGGTGTGTCATGAGGAATCTGGGAGCTTTAAGATTCTTTGGCATGAGTGTGTTTTAGAGACATGGAAGGTCACAGGTTAATTTTGTCTCCAGATGATGATGTGAAACTGGTTAGCACACCAATGGTTGGACAGTTCTATGAATAGTGTCCTAATTCACATGATGAGGTTGAGTACATGTGTACTAAACCTGAGATTTCCCAAGTAGTGGGAGTTGTCAGCAAGTTTGGAGCCAATCTGGGAAAGAAGCACTACAGGGCAATTCAATGGATTCTCAGATATTTGAGAGGGACCAGCAGTAGGTATACATGTTATGCAGGGTCAAGCACTTCTCTACATGGGTTTGTAGAATCGGATGTGGCAAGGTGATTTGGATGACAGGAGGTGCACCACAGGATTTGTGGTGGTTGGTCTTCAAGAGTGATCTTGAAGAGGGATACAAAGCCAGGGAACAAACTAGATGGTGTACAGGTATAGGTACAGGTGCAATTGTTTATCTCTAAGTGGGAGATTGTTAGGTTATGGAGCTAAAAGCTTCACTGTATGCAGACATGGAGGAGTTGCTGAGTGTCACAGTCACTAGCATCAGTTAGGCCGACCGATGTTGGTTAGTGGTGGACAACAAGGCAACTGACATCGATCAGAATTGATTGATGTCGGTCACCTCCAGGTAGATAGGGACTGACGTTAGTCGCCTATGCGGTTCTAGAACTGTTCATTGCACGAATAGTTAGTTTGTTAAACTAATTGTTTGCAAATAAAGACTCTTTTGAGTCTTGAGCTACGTGTCTAATTATTGTAAATTAGAAGTCTAAGTTATTGTTTAGTATGGGATCTATTTATAGACCCATTGGCATGTATTATAAGAAGAGCAATAGAGGAAGGCAAGGTAGATCCTTCCAATTGTAAGAATAGGTGATCTGTAGGTTGTTGCAAGATCAAGAAGTTCTACATGGTAAGTAAGATCATTTGAGTTGTAGGTTGTTACAAGTTCATGGGAGATCTACTTGAAGTACTTTTGAGTGCTTGGTACTGGCAGTGTTATTACTGACTGGTTGGAGGTGAATAACAGCTTTGCATTTGAGTTGTGTGTTGTGACCATTTTTGGTAGGAGAGTGAACTCTTGAGGGAAAGAGATCTGTACATCTGACAAGTGTGGAAGATTATGGCATCTTCATTGTATTTCCTTTTGGCATGAGTATTAATACAATATTTTGTATAGTCTCTCATATTCTGTGTCATTTGTGAATTCTAGTTACTTGTTAATTCTGGTTTAATTTCGTGATTAGTTGCTTATACAAGGTAATCATATTGTGCTCTTATTGAGGAGCAAGATCCTGACAAGTTGGAATCAGAGCCAGGTTTGTGGTTCTAGATCCCTCACAATTATCTAGTTAATATTTTGGCATTTATCGCTTTGAGTGTTTCCCTAAGTGACTAGAAGATAAAAGATAAGAAATAACTAGTGGTCTATGTAGCTCCTTACTAGTTCATTGGTGGTGAATTATATAAATTTGATGCAAGTAGGTATTGTTATATCATTTATTATATCATTATCACACTAAAATATTATGGGAGGGACATGAGGGAATCATTGGAGGGAACTATGCAACAAATTCCATCATGTAAAAAATCCTCTTATTTGGCCTCTAGTGGCCAATAATGTTTAAACATGCTAAAGAGTATGACTTGAAATGTGATGTTTTTCAAAGGATTGGAAAACCTAACTATAGGTATGGAATTCCAATGATCCCTATCCATGCACAAGATCCATTTTAAAAATGATAAATTAATTTTTTTAACCAATGTCCCATACTATATGATATCCATGCATTATACATCAGTATAGCCATAAACTATTTCACTAGGTGTGTGGAAGCAATAGTAGCTAATAAATGTACTAATATAATAGTATCATTCTTATAATGGGAAAATATCATTATTAGGTGTGATTTTACTTTGATCCTAATCAGGGATTGAGGCATACATTTTTTGGATGAGACGGTGCACATTTCATTAGCAAAATTTAATGTGGTGCCCCATAAAATTGCATGGTACCTCCTCTAAGAAAATGGAATAGTGGAGGATTTTAATAGGATCATCAAAACAACCCTAGCTAAAATTTACAAATTTGTGCCTAAAGGTTAGGATTACTAG
Source organism: Torreya grandis (assembly GCA_037957365.1). Classification (NCBI taxonomy): domain Eukaryota; kingdom Viridiplantae; phylum Streptophyta; class Pinopsida; order Cupressales; family Taxaceae; genus Torreya; species Torreya grandis. The sequence goes on along the minus strand of JARHVA010005510.1, from coordinate 1,166,739 downwards.
GTATTAACAGTCCTATGGCCATGGAAAATCACCTATAAGAGGCTAAATAAAAATACTCCTCTCTAGTTGGTGTTTGATAAATAAGTGATCCTTCTGGTATAATTTTTTGATACCTTCACTACACATAGTTTACATAGGTAGATTACATGAAAAGTAATCACTTAATGCATGATTGGCTGGGCTCATGAATCTTGATGAAAAGTGTTTTCTTATGAAGTAGAGCTAGGAGGTTGAAAAGGCTAGACATAAGGCATGGCATGATAAACATGTCAAAGTAAATATTTTGTGAAAGCACATACATGTGTTTTTATATGAATATCAATACATGAAGCATCCAAGAATGCTTCAAATCTATTATAAGGGACCATTCATCATTCATGATTTATTGAAGAGATACACATGTAAATTCCACATCTTGGATAAATTCTTTGTGATTGTTTCAATGGTAGTAGGCTCAAGGGTTACAAGATGTAATTTGTAAATTTCCCCTAAAAAAATAAGGTAGATGCCAAAATGCTCTACTTTATTATTTTATAGGTTGATGTTGTAGTAATTTTTTTTCATTTTATATAAATAATTCAAATCTTGTATTATGCCCATAGGTTAGTAAGAAAATGAACAATGCTTTAATACCAATCTAGTGAGTTGAGAAAGGGTTTTATTTGAGAACATTATGCTAGCCACTTAAGTGATTCTGGTAGGATGTTTTCATGTCATTTTTTATTGATAATTTATATTTATCTTTGATACTTATAATAAATTATGTTTTGAAAAAATATAATATTGCATAAGTTTTCCATGGATGTACATAACATGTCACCATTCATCATTTTTACCTATCAAGAAGGTTAAAAAGTTTCCAAGGTCACAATCATAAATTCACAAAAACAATAGTTGAAAGGAAGTCTCAATAGAATCATGCATGTTTGACACAAAATAGTGCAAAATAATTGATGTTTTAGAGGACAATCCACATATTTAGTGTGGAGTAGAAGGGAAAAAGGATTGAATTATCAGAGAGAAATACTAATGGGGCCATGCAAAAAATCAACCAAGTATTAGGATAAATGAGGTATATGGGGCATGAGGGCACAAACAAGAGGTATATGCACTATCCTCAAGAATAAAAGAAAGAGGTAAAGGCATAAGTTGCACTGAAAAGGAATCACATAGGGATAACATCACCAGCAGTTAAGGTGGGGGTATGGAAGTGATAGTGATGACTAATTTAATAGTATGACATGTGCCATTAAGGAAATTAAAATGATGATAAACACTTTAAACTATCCCTCACAAGTCATTTTCATTACTTGTCACTTTCATAAACATTTGAGAACCAAAAGCATAGAGTGTACTAGATGCACAAGGGTGAAAAAATCAACAATATTTATGGATTTTGACATAATTTGAGGCTAAAATTTGAATCTACAGAGGTTTCAAATTGATTATAAGTGAAATTTGAGTGAAATAATTAAAGAGGGGGTGAAATTTAACATATGTAGAATTTTATAGGAATGCATATGCCATTAAAACTTGATGAATCTTAAAGCTAAAGTCAAAATTAGGGGTTTAGGTAGAATTAATAGCCCAAGAGTGTACCAAGTGAAGTCAAAACCATTATGTGAATTAAAATGAAACTAAATACTATAACATCAGTTAGTAATAAGTACACATGATTTTCAAAACCAAAGGGAGGTAATTAAGTCCTCATCCAGGAAGTGAATGAATAATAGATGGTAGGAAAAAGTGAGGAGGCATGGGTAAAAATTATAGAAATTCAATTTATAGATAATTATTTGAGTATCATGGAATGGGTGTCAAAAATGAGTGAGTATATAATAAAAAACTAAAACCACCATATGGCAAAGATTAAATCTGAGTTGAATAAATATTATGTTATGGAGAGTGAAAAAGTGGATGTAGACTGAATGATCGCATCTGACGTGTGGGTGAAGATAGTGATTTTGTTTGACCTACCATTATTTTTTAGGTCATATAAATTGGTCTATATATTTCTTTCATGCATCTACAAGGATAAATTATAATTCACAAGGTGTCACATATCCCAAGAGCATAAGCAAGTCTATAGAGATACCTTACTTAGGCAAGGATATAAAAGTTGCATTGACCAAAAATAATGAGGTGGAAAGAGTGGCCAAAAAATTGAAGTACATAAAAGATAAGTTTACTTTCCCAATTGAGAACCTAAAATCTTGAGCCACTTTTTTAGTAGCACACTTGATGATCACAAAGTTATGCAAACCATCGAGTGGGAAAAAATTACTAATTAATATCTATATATCACAAACTAGATGGGTGTAGAAAATTTTTAATTTAACATCATCAAATTTATATGAGATTATATTTTAGAGAGAACTAAATTATCCCACAAAATTATTGACACTTTTAGGTGGGTACTATCTTAATTATTATCCCAAACAATTATGGTAATCAAATATAATTCCAACCATTATGGAATGCATCACCTTCCAAGAGATACAATAATCATACTTTCCATATCCCACATAATAAAAAGAAAAAACTAAATAGGGATAAGTGGCATGATAATATGGTCACAAAATTTCAAGATGAATGGTGCATTCTGATCATATTTTTAGAGGCATATGAAAAATATGCTAAATTTATTTCTAATGAGGTGTCATTATTTTTCCAATTTGTGCATAGATAATAATAGCATCTGAATGGATTAAATTAAAGTATGGAATTTCATAGCACTAGTTTGATATAAATATAAACAGCGTTCCGATTGCATTATGAAAAAATGTAAATACAAAGAAAATTGATGAAGATATATTTCTCTTTAAAGCATTGTACAAGTATTATGGCAAGTTAATACTAAGTGATGAAATTGATTTAGATGATGAATCACCCATAAATGATCCCATTTTATTTGAAATAGTGGATAAGTACCTATATGAAATTTAATATGCATTATAGCCATGGAAGAAAAAATGTGGGAGGTAAGTCTAGAAAGAATAAAAATATGAGTTGGTTGTACAGAATAATCCTAGAGTAGAACAAGTTGAAGATAAAGGGGTAGATGTGGGAGTCCCCATATTTTAAAATAAATAAAATACTATGCACCAAGTCTAGCTATAAATCATAACATCATCTAAAGGCATGGTAAAGAAATCACAAATAGAGAAATGTGAGGAAAAACATGTAGATTTGTGACCTGAAGCTAAAGATTCATATTTCATAGAATTTGAATAAATAGTGAGTGACAAGGATGAATAATAAATTGTTTCTATCATTAATCAATATCCATCTACACCTCAGACTAAGTCACCTTTGAAGAATCTAATGCCAAAATCCACATAGCCACCACCCAAACATCCCACTCCATCTTCATCTAAGTAACCCACAATGTCTCCTCCAAAACAACCCACTTTATCCCCATAAAATTAGCCCACACATTCATCACCAAAAAAACCTACCCACTGTGAACATGAACATAAACATAGCCTCCCAAAGACCCATCACTAGTAAAGTGTAGTGTTTCACCATATCTAAAGTTGGATGTTTCAAAATATCCTAATGCATATGATATAATTCACAACCCATTATATTATGTTGTGAATTAATATGGGATGCATTGGCTTATGTTGGGCCTTATAATGAAAAATTGTGTTAGAATATTACACCATGGGTGTAGATGTGAGCATGCAAAAATATAATGATGAATTGAAAGGTAAGTAAATGTTTACTATATAAGAGGATTTTGGTTTAGAAGGGTTTGGAAATGAATTTAAATAAGAATAATTAGGGGAAGAATTAAAAAATAAAGATGAGAAGGATGATAATGAAGAGGAGAATAGTGAAAAAGAAGGGGAGAAGGAGGAGGAGGAAATGAAGGATTAACAACTGTACAAAGAAAAAGAACAATAAGTAGCTAAAATTGAGATGAAAAATTACAAGGGTTATAATGGTGGTGCAAGGAAGTATTAAAATATATTCAACTCAACACATGCACCTTCAACTTCAGACTCAAAAAAATATGCAATTACAGATGAGGACAGTGTCCAAAAAAACATAGAGATAATTTATTATTTTATAGGACCAACTGTAAGAATAAACTGGAATGGTAAAATTGTAAAAATAAACATCATTTATCCTTGGCAATAATGTAAATCAGACATTATTTGAAGTGCCAATAAATTGTGTACATAATGAAAAACCTTCCACCTTTTGTCGTGAGGGAGAGATTGTGCACATAGACCCCAATAAAATGAGCAAATTTTAATTTGTGTTTGCACTAGTTAGGTTGGCTACTGAAGTATCCCACCATAATGTTTTAAACAAAACAGCTATAATAAGTAATAAAAAATTAAAGGAAGTTTACAACAAGCAAAATAAATATAAGAAGAACAAAATTTAATGATAATGGAGCTAAATATTTTAATAAATCTCTAAAATTTAATGATAATGATGAAATCAATGAAAAGAGATTCATGCTTTGTCTAGTGATTATTATCCTCATGTTTATCTACTTCAATGGTGTCTATTCTTAGTTTACATCTAATTTCTGAATATTATATGTTCATCTATTGAAGTATTCAATTTTTATTTTAATATATGATATATGATTAATTTGATATTCATGAATGTTAAGAGAGACAATGTATAATTTCACACTCCTATCAAATAGAGTTGTTAAGCATGGGATATACTGAGAGTGGGGGTGAATCAGTATATCATATATCTTATAAATCTTTTCCTTAACCAAATTCTACTTAATCAAACATTCAAGATATGCAATAAAACTCAAACAATAAACACCACACACGATAGAAAAAGACACCAGATATAATGTGGAAACCCAATGTGGAAAAAACCATGGAGAACAATCTCTAGTATATGAATGAGCACCAACCCAAACAATATTTGCAAGCCAAGCTTGTAGGAGCACCAAACCCTTTGCTGAGCACCAACCCAACAACTATTCATGAGCACCAACCCATAGGAGCACCACACCCCTTTGTCGAGCACCAACCTAGCTACTATTTGTGAGCACCAACCCACAGGAACACCAACCCCTTTGCCGAGCACCAACCCACAGGAGCACCAACCCCTTTTTCGAGCACCAACCTAGCAACAATTCATGAGCACAAACCCATATGAGCACCAACCCCTTTGTGTATACCACACACCTATCTCTCAATGTTGCTATCTCAACAAATGATAGATCAATACAACATCTCTTTCCTCTCTCTCACCTTTTCTCTTCTAAGCTAGATATAACAAATACAAATCATATTCATCTCTCACAATTGCTCTTCTAAGCTAGATATTACAATATCAAAGCAACCTTTTTCTCTCATATTACAAATGGCTTCTCAAGCCTTTATTTATAGCTTTCCAAATGACCTTTGGCCTTCCCCCTTTGTGACCCTTCAATCCTCATGGAAAATGGTAGCAAACTTGTATGACCCTTCATATTCAAGCCTTTGAAAAGTCATGTGGTGACCCTTCATAATCAAAAACGTCCTTCCCTCTTTTGTCCTCATCTTGGTGACTTTTCTTATTCCTTAAAGTGTCCCTTCATGAGAAATTGTGCCCTTCCTCTTTTGTCTTCACTTGGTGACTCTTGGAATTCCCCAAGATGACTCTTCATGGGAAAATGCATCCCATCCTTCTTTTGTCTTTATCCCATGGATCTTTGACTTATCCATGGGCCCTTCTTTTGTCTCATATGCAACCAAAAATATATTCGTTAATATTAAATAAATATTAACTCATATTAGCCAAGATATATTTATTACAAACAACATTAAATGCAATGGGGCCTTTATCACCATTAATGCTATACCTTTGACATCAATGACAATATTTACAATAATATCCCCCTTTGTCATTGATGGCAAACTCAATCTTGAAACTGCCACATCCTGTCACCTACACATACTGTCATTTGAAAACACACAGTAACTCCCCCTTACTATAGCAAACTGTACCTATTCCTTATACCTATTTTCTACACCTATACCTGTACTTGTTATTCTTCCCCTTTGACATCAATGGCAAAGGGCCAACCTGGAGCTAACACTTAGCTCCCCCTCAATTGATGCTGAACATCAATGGTAGGAAGTAATAGAAATTACTCCCAACTCTTTTCACAGATCTTTGAATGTGTCCTTTGATCGTGCCTTGGAGAAGATATCTGACAATACATATACATTGTTCCCTATCCTTTGAGCATCTGCAATCAACTCATTTGAATATTTTCTTCTAATATCACAACCTTTAGCATGAAACCTTAATGTGTATCATTGATCACATATTTGACTAACACTTAATAGATTATGCTTAAGACCTTTTACATATAAAACATTCTTAGTCTTAGTTCTACCATAATCCAAACTTAAAGTACCTTTTTTGGCTATCCTGGCAATGTTTTTATCTCTAAATCTCACTGTACCACCATTGATCTTCTTTAGATTTGTGAACTTACTTTTATCACCTATCATATGCCTCAAACATCTGCTATCAATTAACCATGGCTGATCTTTACCTCTTACATGAAGAGCTATCTGAACCATCATAGAATATTCAGGTTGTTTTTTTTGCCATGAACATGTCTAAGCCTTCTTGATGAATGGAGCTTTGAAACTCTGATCCTTCTTGACTGACTAAAACATGCTTCTATAATACTAAGCTATGTGTATGAAGTTGTTGCACTTGTATCATACTATGGTCTCTTCATCAAAGCTTGATAGAGGAGCAAAAGATTTGTGGCTTATGCTTAACTCTCCTTGACTTTCCTTCTCCTTATTTCTAAAATTGTTAGCTCTTTTTATACATTATAATTTCTTGTGACCATATCAATTACAATAAAAACAATAGCCATAAAAATAAGACCTGTTTGTATATCTCTGACCTGATTATCTTTTGTAGCTTTGTTCTCTCCAGCATTCTCTGTTTGAAATGTCCTCTGTATTTTTCACTTCTCCCCTTTTTGTTTCCTCTTTTGTAAGATCTTCATCATAGCTCTTTTTATTTTCAAATCTGATCCCTGTCTTATCTGAATTTGCTTTTTGACTTTCCAATATCTTATTCAGCATGTGTGTGTTATCTTCAAATTTTGAATCACTGACTGCTTTCTTAATATCTTCTTTTAAAGAGGCAATTTCAATAACATACCTTTGACATTATTTTCTTGATATTTACAACTTTTTTGTGAGTTATTCTTCATTCTTCTTGGCTTCTTCAAAGTGTGCTTGTAGATCTTCAATCATTTCCTTTGACTCATTCATTTTTCTTGATCTGGCGCTTTAATCTTCGATTCTTCTTCTGAACAGCTTCTAACTCTTCTAAGGCACAAATGAGCTCTCCTTCCATATTCACTTCAGCTTCCTTCTCTTCTTATTGATCATCTTCATGTATGGCCATGAATAAAATATTTTCTTCTTCTGAATTGCTGACTCCACTATCTTCACCTGAGTTAGGATCCTTAGAATACAGGCTCTTCTATTCGAATCTCTTCTTAGATTTTCCTTTGAAATTCTTCTTGTATGTAGGCTTTTCTTCTTCATCATCATTAACTTTATCTGGGAATCTAGCTAAAAAATGTCCAATCTTTCCACAATTAAAACATTTAAAAGGTAATTTTCCTTGATATTTACCTGTTCCTCTTTTCAGCTTGCGAATGAAAAGTGCTCCATTGTCATCTTCATCATCACTAGAACTATCACTTGATTCTTGAATCTTAGATTTCTCCTTCTTTGATGTCTTGAAATCCACTTCTCTCTTTGAGGGTTTATCTTGTTCTGTCCACATCTCATATGCCATGAGAATACCATGAAGCTCATCCATATTTAGCTTGGCTAAATTCTTTATCTCCTCGATTGTCGAAACCTTTGCATCATATCTCATTAGTAGAGATCTCAAAACCTTTTACACCACCATTGACTCATCCAATGTTTCTCCAAGATCTTGAATCTAATTTACGATTTGATCAACTCACAAAAGATAACATGCTATATCTTCTTCTTCTTCCATCTTCAAACTTTCAAACTACCTTCTAAAAGTTTGTAGCTTAGCTTGTTGAACCTTTCCATCACCTTTGTAAATATTCTCAAGTTTTACCCAAATTTCATGAGCAGATTTATATTGCATAACTTTAACAAATTTATATTCACATAAACCACATAAAATAGCATTTAAAGCTTTAGCATTACATTCACTTGCCTTCTTTTCTACTAGAGTAATTGCAAATGTATGTGGCTCTTCATATTCCTCCACCACTGCTTTCCATATGTCAAATCCAAGGGCCATAAAATAAACCTTCATTCTCATGCTCCAAAAATCATAATTCATCCCATCAAACAAAGGTGCCTTATTTGTAAAAAATCCTTCCTGTGACCCAGCCATCGTGCTTTCCCAATCTACCTTCAAGCTGTAAAACTTTAAAAAAGGGAACCTGCTCTGATACCAATTGTTAAGCATGAGATATATTGAGAGGGAGGGTGAATCAATATATCATATATCTTATAAATATTTTCCTTAACCAACTTCCACTTAATCAAACATTCAAGATATGCAATAAAACTTAAACAATAAACACCACACAAGATAGAGAGAGACACTAGATATAACGTGGAAACCCAATGTGGGAAAAACCACAGAGAACAATCTCAAGTATATGAATGAGCACCAACCCAAACAATATTTTCAAGCCAAGCTTGCAGGAGCACCAACCCCTTTGCTGAGCACCAACCCTGCAACTATCCGTGAGCACCAACCCACAGGAGCACCACACCCCTTTGCTGAGCACCAACCTAATTAATATTCATGAGCACCAACCCATAAGAACACCAACCCCTTTTTCAAGCACCAACCCATAGGAGCACCAACCCCTTTGTTGAGCACCAACCCACAACAACACCAACCCCTTTGTGTATACCACACACCTATCTCTCAATGTTGCTATCTCAACAAATGATAGATCAATACAACATCTCTTTCCTCTCTCTCACCTTTTCTCTTCTAAGATAGATATAACAAATACAAATCATATTCATCTCTCACAATTGCTCTTCTAAGCTAGATATTACAATATCAAATCAACCTTTTTATCTCATATTACAAATGGCTTCTCAAGCCTTTATTTATAGCTTTCCAAATGACCTTTGGCCTTCCCCCTTTGTGACCCTTCAATCCTCATGGAAAATGGTGCCAAACTTGTATGACCCTTCATATTCAAGCCTTTGAAAATTCATGTGGTGACCCTTCATGATCAAAAACGTCCTTCCCTCTTTTGTCCTCATCTTGGTGACTTTTCGTATTCCTTAAAGTGTCCCTTCATGAGAAATTTCACCCTTCCTCTTTTGTCTTCACTTGGTGACTCTTGGAATTCCCCAAGATAACTCTTCATGGGAAAATGCATCCCATCCTTCTTTTGTCTTTATCCCATGGCTCTTTGACTTCTCCATGGGCCCTTCTTTTGTCTCATATGCAACCAAAAATATATTCATTAATATTAAATAAATATTAACTCATATTAGCCAAGATATATTTATTACAAACAATGTTAAATGTAATGGGGCCTTTATCACCAATAATGCTAGACCTTTGACATCAATGACAATATTTCCAACAAGAGTAAACCAGATCATTAGTATGACATCTTCTTATGACTAACGCAACTATGTCTAGGTGATATCTCTTTGCACCTCAGGTGAGTGTAAAAGTCACTTACATGATATTCTATTGTGGTGAGCATTCAAGTGTTAGGGTAAGCATGAGTGATGTAGATTCCATGGTATGTGCATATTTTCCTAATAATTGGCATGATGCATTATGGATCATTGGGACTATATTAAACAATTAATGATTGTTATGTATTATACACATTTAATATTTTTGGCATGAGTAGGTAGGGGATAAATTCAATATAATAAAGTTGATTTTGTGCCTATATAAATATTTACCTACACATGTGAGAATTATTTCAAATAACCCATGAGAAATAGTTTAAGTAGTATTTTTTATTGAAAACTTAGTGATTTGAGAGCATACATATAATTATGAAATCAATGAAAGAGATGAAAGCTTTGTCTAGTGATTATTATCCTCATGTTTATCTACTTCAATGATGTCTATTCTTAGTTTACATCTAATTTATTAATATCATATGTTCATTTATTGAAGTATTCAATTTTTATTTTAATATATGAAATATGATTAATTTTATATTCATGAATGTTAAGAGAGACAATGTATAAGTTCATGATCCTATTGAATAGAGTAAACCAGATCATTCGTATGACATCTTGTGACTAACCCAACTATGTCTATGTGATATGTCTTTCCACCTCGGGTGAGTATGCAAGTCACTTACATGATATGCTAACATGGTGAGCATTAAGTGTTAGGTTAAACACGAGTGGTGTAGATTCAATGGTATGTGCATATTTTCCCAATAATTGGCATGATGCATTATGGATCATTGGGACTGTATTAAAAAATTAATGATTTTTATGTATTAAACACATTTAATATTTTTGGCATGAGTAGGTAGGGGATAAATTCAATATAATAAGGTGTATTTTGTGCCTATATAAATAGTTCCCTGCACCTATGAGAATTATTCCAAATAACCCATGAGAAATAGTTTCAATGCAGAAATTTTAGAGTGCTACAAAGAAAATATTTATACATAAATCTAGGGAGAGATTAATGGGTTGAATCTCATCCCTGTGAGGACCTGGTGTAACACTATGATGTTTTTTAATCCTAGTATCTGAGAGTGTGTGTTTTTGAAGTGTTAAGTGTGTGTGTAAATATCTATTTTATGAAATAAAGATATGTTTTTTTTTAATTTTGTTGCATAATTTTTTTTTGGGATGCATAGTTTAATGCATCTCTTCACTGAGACCACTAATCATGACTACATCAAAATGTTTTTTCATAGAAAAATATATATCATAGATTGAGATTAAGAAGATGAAAATTTATATCTGAATGAAGTGAAACACTATATTTTTCATAATTTGAGGTCTACATATGTCAAGCCCACCTAGATCAATGGTGTACCAGCATGGACATTGCAAGGATATTATGTGCAAGGCTAGATTGTAAATGAACAAAGGAAAAGTAAAATTTTGAAATGGTAGAATAACAAGGGTGTAAAATGAAAATTTGTTGATAAGGCAAGTGGGAAAGTTACCATAAAACATTGTGAGGTAAAGATAAAATATAAACTCCCAAGAAATGGAAGGATGAAAACAAAAGCATAAATAAATCGAGGACAAATAAACATAATACCAAACATCCTAAGGGGATTGGCATCCATTAGAGAACAAATTAAGATGAAAGTGCAATAAATGCACTAGGAAGAAGGTGCATCAAAAATACAAGAATAGGAAACACACCATCAATATGAACTAGACCCCATGCATCTACAAGAATTCATAAATGTAATGGCTAGGGGGTGACATGTGAAGGATGGTGCAAAGAAAGATGATGTAGAGAAAAAAATCAAATGTTTTTTTGATGCATATATGACAGATCCAACAATTAAAATGCATGTGGAAGGCACAAATGTGGAATCAAAAGTAGAATTAGTGTAGCGTAGCTTGAGTTTTTAGAAAAAGGGTCATAGACTTTGAGAATAAACTTGTAGGGGAGAATATGAAACTAAAAAATGAGAGAACAATGATGGTATATATTGTTGAAAAAAATTGAATAACTAATAACCACCATTGAAAATTCAAAGCCATAGCTATGGACAAAACCTAATATAGATGGAATAGATCCCATGGCTAAATTGGAAATAACCATTAATAAAAAGATAAGGATAACTCTACAAATAATGGATGCCCAAATAGAATATGTTGCAAAAATATCAAAAAAATAATTGAAAATGATAGAGGATGAATAAACATAAAACCAACTCATTTTTTTTAAGAAGAGACAGAGAAACACTACAAATTTGAGGAAGAGAATGAAATAAATAAGAAGCTGGAAGAATAAAATCAACAATTGAAGGTAAAGGGAGATGCAACTATGATATAATTTAAAGAGTAAATTGATATATTAAAATAAGTGTTTGTATATGCTAGGAGATATAGCATTGATTGTAAATGCATAGTTTCAGAAAAGAAAATGATAAGGAACAATTGAATACCATCATGAATCATCAGAAAGAACATGGAGAAAATAAAAATAAGATGGATGAATAGAATGTGTGTAAAAACAAAGTGAAATATCAAAGACCTAAATTGGATAATAGAATAAGTGACCTATATGGATATGTTATATTATAATAATATAATATTCATAAGGTTGTATAAAAGTTTAAAGAATAAGTAGACAAGGCTAAAAATGTCTACGAAACATATGGAGATGACATTGCTAATATAGATGAGATTAAATAAATTGTGAAAATTTCTCAACGAACCATCTTAGAGGCAATGTTTGGTTGGGATGTGTTTGAATATAAGGTAGAGGAAGTCATCCTTGAAATACTTCCATATACATGCATGACAAAAAGACACAAGTTATCTGAGGATAAATAATAAGTAGTGTACGGGATGTTTACCCTTAATTTTGGAGATGTTTTAAGATAAAGGCAAGCCAAGATTGATTAATGATGGAAGGATTTGAGTGATAAACACTCATCAATACTTAGTAAACTTTAAAAAATAAGAGAGAAGGATAGTGTGTAAGATACTTGCAATATAGATGAGTAATTATGTGTGATGCACATGAGGGAAAGAAACATAGTTTAATGGATGAGTGTTAGACTAGAAAGAAACATGGAAAAAAATCCAAGGAAATAAGGATCTTATTGGAATCAAATTTCAATAAAAGTATCTTGCATATGTAATGATATTATACACACCCTAATTTGGTCAAGTAACCATAAATACTATGTCTTTTGTTGCTCTTTGACAAGGTCTTAGTGATGAATGTGAGTCCTGTTCATGTGGTCACTTTGGGAATTTTGTATTACTTACTACTTTTTTATCATGTTTGATTTTCCCCCAATGGTCATATGTCATCCCATCCCAATACCAGGGACCCCCTAACCTATTTTACATAGTTTTTGTTCATTTTTGTGATCCCAAAACACTAACACCATCTAAGACACTAGTGTCCAATTTAGTTTTAGTGTCTAATGGTCACTTTTTAAGTGTATTTTAGGTTCTAACCCTTATTTTATCCTTCTCTCATGATTTTATTTTTTTTTTGCATCTTTTTGGATAGTGAACAAGGGTTTTACATTCAAATAAACGTTCCTTTTATATAAATATCCTCACAAATAATTTTACATCTAGCACTTAGTCCTTTGGCACATAATTACATAAAATTATCCAATATTATAGCTTAACACACTGTATATTACTCATCAATCTCACATAAACTTGCATGCTTAATCAAAGAAGGGCCTAAGTGAAAGTCATTCTAGCATATCATGTGTGTTTATTATTCATGTTCCTTAATGGAGAACTACATGTGATCTGAGACTCCTATTAATGGGGTTAATGTAGGTGGTGGTCAGGATAGCATGGGTTTTGCATTTCACCATCATAAATATCACAACCTAATTTTTCTCTTCTTTTTGCATTTGATCTTATTGTTGTTTCATGTGTGTAGGTACTCATTAGGTTTTGGAGAAGATTTGGAAAAATAATGACATAGATAGATAATCAAAAGATAAAAACTTACCTATATGTCACTAAAACCCTACCATAGCACCTTTAAAAGTCTTAGGCAAAGTCTCCATAGAATGACATTAATTCTAAAACTTAGACACTAGCTCCCCAGTGTTACTATCCTCTCAACTACACTACTATTTGAAGCTAGTTTTCAAAACTAGTTACAAAATGAAAGATTCTTAACAGATCTTAAGTCTATTCCATCTTGCCTGACCTTTGATAACTCATGTTTCATTCCAAATAATTCAATTTTCTCATTGTGCTTACATTTTAGGTAAATTAGTTTGATACATCTATTTGAAATATTTATCTAAATTCACCCCTTATACCCAGCCCCTTTAATTACTTATGATTTACATGATTAAGTCTTAAATAGTTAAAAAAATTGGTGAACTTTCCTTAATTCAAATATTTATTAAAACCCTAGTTCTATCCTAGGGTTTGGCTTCTACATTTTTTTGTAATAAATTAGGGTTATAAAATTCTAATTTTTACATAACCTAACTCATCCAAATCAGTCCTCTCATAGGGTTTCATTAATTTAATACAATTTAAATTTTATCTATAAAACCCTTAAAACCCCTAAATCCACATACTAGGTCCCTATACATCCAAATACTAGCCCTTAGAATTTCAAATAAATTGGTGACCTTTTTAATACATTGGGATAAATATTTAGCATATTTGCGCACGCACACACACACACACACACACACACACACACACACACACACACACACACACACACACACACACACACACACACACACACACACACACACACACACACACACACACACACACACACACACACACACACACACATTAGATTAAATTATACCTATTTTGTGTTTGTTATTCAATGTTTACATTTTATTCTTTGTAAAGTTTAAAATGGCATCCAAAAATCCTCTTTCCCTTCACCCAATTGATGAATTTTTGGTCTTTTCTCATAATTATAAGAATGAATAGACAAATTTTCAAGATTGCACATTAGCACATGAAAATTATTTCATTTATAATGATGATTATTATTATTGTTTTAACGATGGATATGATGATTAATATGAGCATGACAATGAAAGTGTTGATGAGGAGACATTAGATGCCTCTTATTCTCTTTCATCTCCCTCTTCTTCTACTCAAAATCAAAGTAACAATACAATTCTAAAAGAACCTCTTGTTGGTAGTGATTTGTTCTAATGTGATCCTAGATTTTCAACCACTTTTGTTACCTATTTATTCAAATTAAAATAATATAAGTGCAATAAATGAAATCTACTTTTGCATGATTCAAGTAATATATAAAAGAGAACTGCAACTTCTTTTCCCTTCTCAGTTAAATTTGAAAAAGCATTTATAAATGATATTGTAGATTTTACCAATGGATAAATTAAAGTGCATGAAATTATTTTATCACCTTATTTTACATTCCAATATCAACATAATGATTCTTTTTAAAATCTTGATAATTCAAATATTCTAACTCTTCTCATACATGTCATAATATGCCAAATGAAAACATGATTGCTACTTCTTATACCCTTAACTCAAAGATTGAAAATAATGGTCATACATGCACTCCACACATAACTAGTGAAGACATACATTTTATTACTCCTACACATGATGATATATTACATAGTATTGAAAATTTAAAATCTTATTTTACTTTCTCTCCTAGTGAACGTGCAAATTAAAATTATTCTACTCATACCTCTACTAGTGAATTAAACTCTAATTTTGATGAACCTTGGAATAGTGATGATTACTATGATTTTGAGGAAGAAGACATTGAGTCTAGTCCTTCTATCCCTCTCCCTACTTCCCCCATCTCTCATGTTTAAATTTATTTATTATCAAATGCTAGTTAAAATGATAATATGCATGTAGATAAACACAAATGAACTTGTACTTATGTTCATAATTTACATTTGCATGATAATAATGTATCTTCTAGTCCATTAGCATGTGATACTTCTTTACGAACTAAAAAAATAAGAGATACCAATGAATCTCCCTAAACCCCCTTACTATAGTAAAACTCATTTCTCATCCTAACCTCCATGAGGGTGATAGCCCATTTCCATCTCACTAGATCTAACCTATCACCGTCCAAAGGTAACAATGATTAAAACCAAAGGTCCCCGATACAATGTACCAATGGATAAAATTAATAAAAAGAATTAAGAATTAAATAAACCCCTTGATGGTGTTAACATGTCTTCATAAGAGTTAATCTCCTTGATACATGTTGTGGGTGATTTACAACAAGTACACTAGCTCACATTGGAAAATAAAGCATACCACTCTCAGGTTAATTCCAATGCGATCTATAGAAATCCTATCCTATGCATAATTTTCACTGCAAAGTTACCAAATCAATTTAAGATAACAATGTCCTTAAAGTTCAATGGACATGGAGATCCATACTTGCACCTTCGAGCTTATGGGAAAGCCATGGCACATGTCACTAGGAATTTGACTCTATTATAGTTATTTCCATAGTCTCTAGAGGGTGAGGCATTAAATTGGTATCATTATTCACTCCCTAATGGTTCACTACATACATATGACGAGTTATAATAAGTCTTTCTCATTCACTACATATAGAATAAGGGAATTTAAGTTATTTATGAGAGGTTAATTTTACTACACTAGGGTAAGTCAGAAATAGTGAGTGATTACATTCTATGATTCAGATCATTCATGAATCTAGTGATCTATTAGCCAAGAAATTTAGATGTACAATACATTTTTTCTAGAGGTTTCTTCTTCCCTCTCAAGGATAAATTAATATATGAGACATCTAAAACATTTTGGCATCTATGTAACATAGCTATGGCATTAGAGAAGATGTTAGGACTAGATGAGACATATTCAAAGGTAGATTTGGATGTGGATATCCCACATCCATACTCATCCAATATGGTACAAAAACCTAATCCAACTATGAGTAAGGTAAAAGTGGAATAGAAACCACCAATAAAGATACTCAAAAATTCAAATAACCACTTTACACAACATATCCTATAGTGGATAGAGCATACGACACCAAAAATAGGGCCATACATATTTTAGACAAAGATAGGCTTCATGATATATTACTTACATTACTAGACAAAGGAATGATCACCCTTCCTTCTACTCAGCATCATCCAACACATCATTTGTAGAGAATAATAAACAAACCATATTGCAACTATCATATAATTAATGGACATTGGGACAATAATTATTGTGCACTCAAAAATCATATTGACCATTGTGTTGATAGAGACATGATAGTATTCACACAAGGGGCATATATATATCCTTCTCCACATTATCCTAGATCACACTCCTCTACAATTGAGTTATCCTAGGACATTCATTTTAAAGAACAACTAGTTACTCATCATACAAGCCATGTGGTTTTTAGGACACCTACTTATGTGAGATCTCATGCACGACAAATTCAATAGAGATGGAAGCTAGTTCAGAAAGATCAACCTAATTATAACATCATGGTAAAAATGGAAACCAATCCCACCACCAATCTCAATTCAACCACTGAGTAATATATTTGGTAACATTTACAAAAATTAGAGTACAACTCTAGTTCAACTACCAATTAAGATATTTGGCAACAATCATAGAAATCAGAGCATAGCTCTAGTTCAACTAATGATTAATATATTTGGAAATAATCACATAAATCAGAGCATAACGCGAGTTTGAATACAGATTAATATATTTGGTAAAAATCATAGAGATAAAAGCACAATTTTGGTATGGAATATAATTAATATATTTGGTAATAATCATAGAGATAATAGCACAATTTTGGTATGGCATCCAATTAAGGTATTTGCTACAAATTTTACACATCTAACTAAATGCAGTGCACCAAGAATAGTATCAGTTCTACGGTTTAATTTAATGCATACACAACATGAGAAGTATGTTTACTTGTTTACCATCCCATCTAGATTTAGATAATGTAGATCACAGACACATGATCCACACTCAACTCTACTATGATACTTTTATAACAACTAACATTCCTAATCCAACATACATATCTACTCAAACATCCATACACATATGATCAATTAATTATAAATCCCTAGATAAACAAATACATCCATATATTAAAACATAAGCAACAAATACAACCTAAACATCTACTCAAGTAAACAATGTCATAAGTTAACATGCCAAGATAACACAATACCCATGTAACAAAAGTTCCATATATATATATATATATATATAAAAAATTCAAAACAAATTTTAATATAATAATACAAGATCACTCAATAATTAGAGTTTGGTCAACATGGCCACCCTCATCACTCACTCTCAAATACATCAACACTAGAAATACATGCCCTCACACCCCTCTAGATATCAATCAAGACTTACATCTCCTTTCTTTATCTCATAATAATGCCAACTCGACCACCACCTCTGCATGTTCTCACTATAGATGGATGTAGTCATCCATGATCATACCACTTGCCCCACCTAGAACATTAGGTGGGAGCATAGATTATATATGCATCTTAGCACGTGCCTCATTTCTATTAGTAGTTGGTCAACTATATACAATAGTGGTAATGGGCATTCAATCAAATAGTGTACATGAACTCCTAAAACTCTTGTGTCCCTCTCCATTATTTTTTCATCCATAGCATCATCAGGGACATTACATGTTAGATCTCATAGGGAAGCCTCAATAATGGTCTCTCAGTAGTCATCATCTCCTAGACCTACACATATTCAACATAGTGCATTAGATATTTCATTTGATTATTGAAATACTAAACTAAATAAATCATATAAATACATAATGACAAAATACCCTTAGCTTTCCTAAATGGCTTTAGATCTAATAACTCCTACATGATAGCCCCGTATCCTAGAAATAGTGGTGTCCATCTATGATGCCTCCACCATACTATGTAGGCATCATTCACTCTTACATCATTTACATTAGGTGCATCCAACATTAGATCTCACTTTTTCACCAAAAATAGAATCAACTTAATAGTTGTGGGTCTTGACCTACTACCCATCCTCATTGGAGCTTGAAAACTCTTGAACCACACCCATGGTATAGGTGGCACATCTTGAATAACACTAAAATGTCATGTCACCTACTCATACAAAAATCTCTTGAATACATTGATCCAATGGTCATGTAACCAATATCTCACTTGATCATATGCACCATCCTCATGTGACGCCTAAAATCCCTTATAGGGTCTCCAAATAATGTCTCTAGTTGTCAACTAATCCAATACCTATCGATAATGCATCATAATCCTTGAGTACATGTACACTATACCAATCCATCTCTCTAAAAACATCTATGGGTGAGCCCAGGCCATCCACAGAAACCCATGTGGTTTAGCTACTACAATATGCTGATAAACCTAATAATGTTATAATGTTAAATATCTAATTCCACCTGCACATAACTCTTGAGTGAAATGGTACAAATCCTAATATAAGTGGGCTAACATAGTGCAACCCCACAATTATATGGTCTTGTGCTCCTCTATATCCTAAACTATATCATGCATCATGTATGAGATAAATACCCCACTCCCATCCATGGTAATTAAGGAAGCTAGTAACACCACCAAAAACTTCTATAAGAGTGAAACATTAGTCATAACAATAAAGTATAATAACCAATCACTACTACTCCCTGGTCGATGTGTCATGTGGTTATAGTTGGAAAGTGCATAGCAACCCAATATATAGCTTTATCTACATTAGCCTCTTGTAATAATACCCTCTAATCAGTAATGGGAAATTTTAATATCCTATAGACATCCTCCAACATCATAATCATATCCCCAATAGTCAATGAGAATGTAAAAGTATTAGTGTTCCACCCCTCACACAAAAATGTCATCACATGGCTATCCCATGGTGTTGGAGTGAGTGATGCCACATGGTCTAGGCCATCTCTATTGACCACTACCTTCTCATCATCTATCAAGGGTAGTCTATATAAACACTCCATCATTCATCCACTCCATAACTCCCTCATGTGCACATTTACCTACAAAACATAGCCAAATCTATAATTAACATCTCAAAATGACAAGCAAACATGTAGTAATAGTCATCAAGCAAAAAATAGAAGAAAAATTGGTGAAATTAGCTCTAGTGGACACTAGCACTATACCCTAGACAATAGCGTTGTACCCAAGACAGTAGAGTTGAAGCCTAGGACACTAGTGCCAAATTGAGGATACTAGTGTAGTTCTCTAGGAACATGGCCCTAAACTACCATATTTTCTCTAAAAATGATGAAAAAGTTAATAAATATGTCAAAACAAGGAAAAAGATAAATTCCTTACCAAGATAACCTCATCTCTATCCCAAACAAGTGCCTCCACCTCCTCGTAGCGGGCCATAGTCACTTTTCATCTCTTCATCATGTTTCTAAGCTCAAAAAAATAATTTATATCAAGTAAAATGCTTTTTCAAACCAACTAACCAACCTATTTAAGCCATATTTTAAAAATGCCACCTACCTAAGGTTGACCTTACACATTGTTTTCACCATCTAATACCAGATTCTTCAAGACATGATATCTTGAGAACTGTACCTCTAATTTTTTATCCATTTGTTATGCATGAGACTTGATCACAATCTCTCCTAGACTTTAGTGACACTACTATTCCAATAAAATTGATTCCAAAAAATTATAAAACCTAAGTTTCCTTAACAATCCACTATAGACCACAAACCTATATTGGTCATAGTTTCCAAAATAATTCTCTTTCAAATGTCAAAATAATCAATCTTGTAATCATATTAGCAATGTTGACTATCAATAACATGTTTACCAGCATCAATTTTAGTTTAACACCATTACCATAGTCTCAACTCTCTCACCAAAATGGGAGCATACTTACACTATTCACACTGATTTAGACAACCAAATATATAGTGATTTAGATACCCATATATATAATGATTTAGATACCTAGATATATAGTTTGGTTCAAACACACAGATTGGCTCAGATTGATTTAGATACATAGATTGAATTAGATACATAGATTGGCTCTGATTGGTTCTAATACACAAATTGGTTCAAACACATAGATTAACTTAGATTGGTTTAGATTGACTTAGATATTTGAATATGCAGATTGACTCAGATATTCAAATATGTATATTGACTTAGATATTTAGATACATAGATTTATAGGGTTCCAAGATCTTGTTGGATATTGGTTCACATTCTCATATTTTACACAAGGTTTTGACATAATTTTAGACTCAAATTATGACTATGGGGCACATACATGGTACATCATTCCTATATGGATATAGTTTTATACATATGGAACATAATTACATTACTTAAATATCAGATTTGGGGGCATGGTACAGATCACATGTCCTCGATCTCATAGGATTCCACTGGGTTATATAGATGGGATGGCTTATTATACCATATTATATGTGTATATTAATAGATATACATTCACATTATCACCAAGATACCCCCAAGATTTAACCAGGTTGGTTCATATAGCCAACTGTAGTGGTTGATCCATAGTTTGTCACCAGAACCAAATTATAGAGGTTGAGTGACCATCTTGACATCTAAGAAAATTACTTCTCAAATTTAGTTTACACACCAGAGCAGGGGTAAATACGGGTTGTTTCTCCACATTTACAGATACTTCTCAAATTTAGTTTACACACCAGAGTGGCAGAAAATAGGTCTTGTTTCTACACATTTATAGATACTTATTAGATTTAATTTACACACTAAAGTGGTTTCAAGTAGGGATTATTTCTCCACATTTTTAAATACCCCTCATGACTTAGTTCACATATCAGGGTGGGTATAAAATGGAGTTTTATTCCTTATAATTCAATTCATCATTCAAATTTAGTACAGGGAGTATCCACATTATGTATTTCTTCTTCACAGACAACATTCTAGCTCATGTCCACTTTTCTATCCAAGAAGTAGGCTAGGCTTAGATCACATCCATCCCCCACATGGATTGATCACATAGGTAAGTGCAGGTATGTATTTTATTTTTCCTTTTACTCTAGCTCTTCCATTTCATTCCATTACTAGAATAAAAGGGGGGCAAATGTACACACCCTAATTTGTCAAACAAACACAAGTACTATGTATTTTATTACTCTTTCATGAGAAGGTCTTAGTGATGAATGTGAGTCTTCTTCATGTGGTCACTTTGGGTCTTTTTATCTTTTTTACGACTTGTTTATATTGTTTGTTGCACCATAATGGTCCTATGTCATCCCATCCTTGTCCTAGGGGGGCCTAGACCTTTTTACATAATTTTTATTCAGTTTTGTGATCCCAAGACACTAGTGTGGTCTAGGACACTAGCATGGTATGCTAGTGTCTAGTTTAGTGCTAGTGTCTAATAGTCACTTTATAGTGTGTTTTGGGTCCTAACCATTACTTGAACCTTCTCTTATGATTTTATCTTTCTTTTGCATCCTTTCATCCAATGAACAAGGTTTTTACATTCAAATCAAATTTCCTTCTTTATAAAGAACCTCACAAGGCATTTCACATCTAGATCTTACTAATTTGGCACATAATTACATAAACTCAGTCAATAGTATAGTTTAACACAATGAATATTACTGAACAATCTTGCATAGAATTCCATGCTTAATCAATGAAGGGCACAAGTGAAATTCATTTTATCATGTCATGTGCATTGATTATTCATGTTCCCTAAGAGTTAAATACATGCGATATGAGACCCCAATCATTTGGGTTAATGTAGGTAATGGTCAAGATACCATGGGTTATGCATCACGTAATTGTAACATCCCATAACCTAGTTTTTCTCTTTTGCATTTGATATTTTTGTTGTTTTATGTGTGTAAGTGTTCATTAGGTTTTGGAGAAGATTTGGAAAAATAGTGATGCAGATGGATAATCAAAAGCTCAAAACTCACCTACATGTCACTAAAACCCTCCCACAACATCCCTGGAAATCTCAAATAGAGTCTCTATACAAATAAATTAGCATTGAAACTTGGAAACTAGCTACTTCAATGTTATTATCCTCTCAACCACATTATTATCTTAAGCTAGTTTTCAACACCAGTTCTAGAATGAAATATTCCTGATAGATCTTCAAGTTTGTTTCATCCCTCTTGACCTCTAACAACTCCTTTTTCATTTTATATAAGTCAATTTAATCATTGTGCTTACATTTCAGGTAAATTAGTTTGATACATTTATTTTTAATATTTGTCCAAATTTACCCCCTGTAACCAGCCCCTTTAACAACCTAGGATATACATGATTAAGTCCTAAATATTTAAAATAGAGATCAATCCTAGAAAAATAATATTCAAGTAATAAGTGAAGGCAATTGTAAAATCAAGAGAATATTTTGAGAATATGTTCAGACAACTGGAAAACCATCTAGTTGGTAGAATGATGAGATGGAAAAGAGGCTGAAAGAGAACCTCTAAACACGAGTCTTGAAATTGCATTTAAGATATTTAGGATCATTGACATGCAAGTCTCTAAGCAATATTCAGGGTTTGCAAGTGAAGAAGTAGACTAAAGATCATAGTGAAGGATTTTAATATGTTGTGAGGGCTTTGTTTATTATATAAACACATTGTTGAGTTGTATGTTGAATAACATTGTAATAGTTTGTATACAGATGATTTATGTTGAATTAAATACTATGAATAAATATGATGTTCATTACTTTAATTGTCCACTCATTTTGATATATATGTTAGTGTTTGAATTTCTAGTAGTAGTGTGTTCTTACTTTACTATTATCTATATCAGTGGGGATCTTTATGTTCTCTTGTTTCACCTCAAGTGAGTGCTTAAGTCTTCAGGATTAAGTAATATGTCAGTGTGGTATGTTGAGTGTCCACATATTTGTTTCACATGTTAAATCCTAAGCAAAGCTTAGTTATGTTGAGTTTAGAGTGACAACTGAAGTAACACTTGATGGTGTCATCAAATTATTAGTAGGAACACTAGCCTCACCACCTGATGTAAAAGGAGGGCCTCCAATTGGCAAATTAGAAACATTCAAATGATCATTTGCGACAATATTAGGGGTATATTCCTTAGGTAAAACTTTCATTGGTAATATTAGTAGGTGTAGATTCCGTATCCATAACTCTCTTTTGTACTTCTTTTTAAGTAACATGGGTTATAAAGTTGCATAATTTTTATGAATTAATCTTCTAAAGCAAACAAGTTTGTAAATTGTTTTGGGATCTAAATCATCAATATCATTCACATAATCAAATTTATTTTAATCATAATCATGTTCATCATATGTATTTTTATCATTCACATTTACTTCATTTTCATTATCAACCATAAAATAAATAGACTAATCACTAGCATTTATCATTTTTTATTTTTATTTTATTGAGAAGCGCCTATATATTAATATAAAACAAGATATGGTACAATGAAAATCATACAAAAATGGGTGGAAAATTCATTGAATTTAGAAGAGTATGAGTACAAAGAAAATTAAGTTGAATAAAATCAATAGTAGCATCACTCAATCTAGCACTTTTCTTAGTATTTTTAGTAGGTCTCTCTCTTTTAATTGGCATAAGATGGAAGCATGGATAGTATAGAAATCATACAAACATCTAAGGCCAATGATATAATAATATGAGATACACCAAAATTTGAAAATAAGATTAGAAAGGTGGAAAATAGATACTATAAGGTAAGTGGAAAGTAACAACCTAACCCTAGAGGATTGAGATTTGATAGTGAATAGATTCATTAAAATCTAAGGATAAAATTTGAGAGGTGAATGGAAATAATGATATAGGAATAGGATGGAACAAACGAGAAGAGTGAAGATCTTAAAAATTAGATAGGGGTTGTAAAAAATTAGATCTAGAAGGAAATCCTAATGTTGAGATGTTTAAAAAACATAGGAGTTTTCCAATTATGTTTTACTATTTCACAGTTAAGGGATAATTAGGCTATGAAAAAACTAATAAAACATGGGCACAAGAGGGATATAGGGTAATATAGGAAATTGATGGATAGATGATCAAGCTCTTGGCTTCACTATCTAATTTTTTAATCCTTTATTATTGACCTAATTCATCAAAATGTCACAAGAATAGAACATATTGAAAGGTTAGTATCCTGAGCCTCCCTCTTGGGGGGTTGTAACTACATATCATGCATGTAATGAAATCAAGACTCAATGTAGTTCTAGTAGTTTTGAGTGTTCCCAACCCAATGCCAAATAAGACTTCACCTTCTCTCCCTAGATAATCAAACACAACTATATGCTTCACTATGACATTCTTTTCGTACAAGATGTGATAACATGAGACTTAGATTAATATTGATGCAATGTAGGCTGAATAAGTAGACACATTATTTGAATGTGAATAACTATTTATAAGACTTGATGATTGTGTGTGAGAGACTTGGATTGTAAGAGATCTTGATGATAGTAATTGATATATGGTTCTTAAATGACTTAGGATTGATTTTTATTTATAGGTTTCTTTAGGACTTCACACATAAATTGACTGTAAATAATAGTTATAAGTGGTAATTAAGGTATGGGGAATCAAGCTAAGGTAAAAAATGATCCACAAAATGAAGAGGGATTGAATCGGTAGACCATCGATTATGACTTGGTTAGAATCGACAAACTGTTAATTATAACTTGAAGAAAAAAATCCATAAACAAATATCAAATTGAACAGAGGATGAATGATTAGGATCATGCTCCCAAAAACTAAGAAATATGTATTGTTTATGAGAGAAACTAGATGTCTTAACGTCATAAAAAGTCTAATATAACATGAAAATGTATGAAAATATCCAAATCTATACAAATAGATTAAATTTTGTAATATATGACAAAGACAATATAAAACAATCTTATAATAAAATTATGTCTACATTTATAAATAATTTTAAATTCTAAAGTTAAAAACACTATTCTAATTTAACCCAATAATAATATTAAACATTAAGTGAAATTACTATAAAAATGCATTTAATATATATATATATATATATATATATATATATATATATATATATATATATATACCTTGTGGTATATATATATATATATATATATATACCTAAAAAGGTGCATACACCACAGGGTATGCATAAAGATCCCTTGATAGCTCCCCAATTTGACTTTGAGAAGCTCATGGTGATTATGACATCATTTTATGATGTTTTATATTCAATGGGCAGTTATCCCATCATTTTATAGCAAGCAGCGAAAAAGAGCTTTGATTGACCTCATGTCCAAAAACACCATCCAATATAACAACTAAACGACATTACTAAAAGAGACGTTGAAGGCCATATAAATATTAGTTAGCAATTTCCAATATGGTGTTATTTTTAAATATTGAAGGATAAATACTTATATATTAATTAATGCCAAAATGTAAGGGTCATGAATCTTATGAAATAAGTTAATTAGTTTTTTTTAAATAAATAGTTGGGGTTGGAAAGCAACTAGACATTTAATTAAAATGAATTAATTATTTTATATCCTTGAAATATTTTGAGTTATATTTATTTTTTAAATAGTTTTATTATTATTTATTAGTTCAGTAAATAAATTTTTAATTAATACTTATTTTTTTAATTTCTAAATGTTTTTTTATATTCATAATATATTTATTTGAATTCAAGTCTCTTTCTTCAATCTTTGAATTTTTCTCATTTTCATATTTTCAAAAAAAATTATATTTTTTAAATATAATATTCATGCATATCATTACTACATTTTATGTATTTTTTATGTAAAATTTAATATGAATCTTTAAGTAAGATTTAATATGTGATTAAGAAAGGGTGATTTCCCATGTCATTTTTTTAATTTAATTTTTTTAAATTTTCTTGTAATTGTATTTTAAAAATGTTATTTTTGAAATTTATTATAATAATAACATATCATTTTATCATAATGTATTATAAAATCATCATAATATTTTCATAAACATGTTAATAGAGTGTTATATTATTTAAACATCACAATTATATGATAAATTTGAAATCATCTTATTATTAATGTATCATAAATCAATTTATCATAATTTTAGTTTAAATTTGAAATAAATGTATTGTAAATGTAACATATCATAAATTTATAATAATTTTTTAAAAAAAATAAACATAAAATTAAAAAATAAAAATATAACAAATTATGATAAAATCAATCTTAAAATTAAAAAAATAAAATGAAAAAAATATAATTTGAACCTCTCAACTATCAATTATAAACCCTATAACAAACAATTCGACCATTCTTACCTAACAATATTATTTTCATTTATACATATAACTAACATTTCATAATACATCCCATTTTATTTTAAAATGCTTCAAAAGGCTATATTTGTGACAAGGAAAAATAAATAAAATGAAAAGGATTACATTAAACCAACTAAAAACATTATGCATGAAAGGATTGAAGGTTCCAATTTTCATGTACATAAACTATAATAATATATTTATCTTTAATATTTTATGATTCTATTTTATTTTTTTAATATTTTATCTTAAAAAAAATAAAAATAGATCCTTTTAATGGCATTATTTTTATCTTCTTAATTTTTTCTTAGTCTTTTAAATACCCCACACTTGATCATGTTAAAAAAATAATCCTCAAAAAGTAAAGAATACAATAATTTAAAGATACCCTCATCCATTGCACATACTCACAAAAATAAAAATAAAATGAATTACATGCCAAGACAAATAAAGACCATATAAATTAATCTCAAATTAAGTTGTGCTCTTACTCACTTCATCGATTTTTTAAGAGAAGAAATAACAACTAGTAGTTGCCCTGAAGAGGCAAAGGAAGCCGGAGGAATTGGAGGATTTTTTTTCCCAATTATATCTAATAAGTATTTTATTTTAATATATTATATTATATATTTTTATTTTAATATTATATTTTTTAATTGTAATATATTATAGTATATTATAATATTTATTTTAACATATTGTAAACATTAATTATAATATATATAATTGTATAATATATAGAATCTTAAAAATAGATGTCGGATATATGACACCATGTAATTGTAGTAAAAAGGAAGGTGAACAATACACTTATGTACTAAGAACCATAATAGCCATGCATAAATAGATTAATTCCTAAATGCCACATCATAAACATGTGTCAAGTTATGCCCACTACTTATGGAAATGAACAGATCTCATGAGTGACCCATTTGTAAGATCTACCATAGCCCTACGTATATAATGTTGGTACCTTCTTATTACACAATCTATCATTTTTTATCGTAGTGTAATATTGTTTTTTCTCAGAGATCAAATATATTATATACATTGATCTTAGTTGGTTGAAAAGTTATAGAATATGAGTCAAATAGAGAAATAATTGGTCTTATCAGGTGTTCCATCAAGACATGTGAATCTCTGTGCAAGCATTTTCTCAATAAATAGATATAAGTGCATAAAATAATTACAACTTGCACACACATGCATGCACGCACACGCACGCACGCATGCACACACACACACACACACACACACACACACACACACACACACACACACACACACACACACACACACACACACACACACACACACACACACACACACACACACACACACACACACACACACACACACACACACACACACACACACACACACACACACACACACACACACACACACACACACACACACACACACACACACACACACACACACACACACACACACACACACACACACACACACACACACACACACACATGCTCAGGATTCAAAAATGGAACTCTTTCTCATAAGTCTTGTAAATGCTATATCCAGTTTATTGAATACAATCTATGTTATCAAATCCTCTAGGTACAAACTTCCACACTCCAACACAATTTTTACTATGGTTTGTGAAATTGCATGTACATTTCTAATAGTATATTTATATTTTTCACATATACCTGTAGTTATGTATACTGCCAAATCCCTAAATCCTAAAATTAAAAACCCCTGCCATACTCAAACCTCCTCCAACATGTAAATTAATACTATAAAATTCAATTTTAAGAACTTTCAGCTCAACTAACTTTCCCATTGTTCATTTTTGTAACATATATATTAAAAATCAACTAATAAACAAAATGAGTCTTGTTCATTTTTTAGTTGAAACACACCTTACAATCCTAAGGATTATCTCCGTTGCAGCCAAATAAGATTCCTCATGCCTCTGTAAAGCTTCCTCAACTATTTAATCCATTAAAGGTTTGAACAAACAAAATAAGCACTAGAGTCTAATATTCACTAATTATCTACCATATTTTGTGATTGAAAGATACGGATAAATAAAATTCCTCTAAAGATATTGTCATATCTTTCAAAAAGATAGACATATAAACTATGCAATGATTATGTTGATAGATAGCTTGAACTATCCACACAATGGGTACCCTGACCCTCATATAATGTAACCAAAGATATGAGATGGGTGTCCTCATATGATGCAACCAATAGGTGGCCTTCACAGCTATTTCTGCCTTCCCATAGTTGTAGTGTTGGTCAGTTAAATAGTTATAATATTTCTCTAAAATTTTGGGAGGATCAATGTATAGTAAAATGATGAAATAAAAACAACCAAACAAAAAAAAACAAAAGTTATAGATAATTCTTGGCACAATTAAAATAACATGCAAACAAAATTATAGAACTATCACTAATTATAAAAAAATTAAGATAGCTGAAACTGAAACATCATGGATCCAAACATCGACCAAATGAATCCATAAACTTGATATTGGGTTATTTATTTTGCACATCAATACTTGGTTAGGGAAGACCAAATAAGCCCCCTTTCCATACATGGTAGGACACGCTGACACCACATCCAATGGAGCACCGACCTCTCCTTGGAAGTAGCCTATATTGAATGGGTTGGTGACCATTCCCATAATGTTTGTTACAATGTTGATGACCATACCATTGATTCCCATGTCACCATTGGGATATAATAGAGGAGGGGTCTGGGGACCATGTATAGGTTGATGAAATGGCCATACACATTACCCTAGGCACTGACTTGTTAAGTTGCCCACCCACGCATATGCATATGGGATGCCCTTTGCACTAGTACTAGTGTGCAATCCACATAAACTCCTGTAAAAGTTTTATAACATAACATCCTCTAATGTTAGCACTAAATACAACTTTACTCCAACATTTCCATTTCCATTATCATTGATTACCAGTAGAGCTCTGGATTTGATACCACTCTTTACCTACATAGCAATGCCACTTCTTTTCAAGGACCTAACCATGGAATATCCTTCATCTATCTTTTGTTTCCCTAAGGATAGCATTGGTTTGGTGTTCGTGTTAGAGTGGGCAGAGCCTTTTTAGCCCTCTATTATTTTCCACTAGGTGGAAATAGAGGGAGAACCCAACTTGCTATTTTTCATTAGGCCCAATGACTACACAAAATCTGCCACAATAGCATGTTATGCAGGTATGAATTTTCCATACCAAATGAGATGAATTTTGATGATATTTTAAATCAAGAGGCTCCTCTTTCACTAAATCAGATAGCATCCTCCAATGTGCCCCACCATCCACTACTATAGACAATGTGATCATACACATAATGCTTTCATCCCAAACCAACACTATTTAAAACTAGCTTGTTTATCATAGAATATGCCATGTTGTCTATTTATGTGATGAATCTTAGGGCCTTGCCCACTATATAAGCCTGTAGTTCAATGGAATCTTTTTTTGTATCTATGGTAGAAGCAACCTTTTCATCCAATAACATTAATGTTGTTGCCATATAAGTTATATTCTTTTCTTTTCTTTAACTCAGCTTAAGAGCAACTCACCACCATTCATTTTATCTGAGCTATTTCAACTCAAGTGGAACTCCATTCCATTTCAAAACTTTTAAATAAGATATAGACATCAAATTTAAAGTTGAAATTGACATATGACAATTGAAATTGACATATAATAATAATAATAATAAATGAGATATAAATTGATATTAATTTTAAAATTAAAATTGACATATAATGATTAAAAATATGTCAAATTTAAAATTAAACAAATAAAAAAATAATTTAATCCATAACAATTTACCCTACCACTACACCTATCAGCACATATCAATGTATGACATAATAAAAATTATAAGATTATATATTTTTTAATTTTTGTATTTCTAGTAATACACAAAATTCCAAATTTATATATTAAAAATTAAATTAAATGAATCCTGGGAAGTGTTAATTTTATATATATATATATATATACATATATATATATATATACATATATATATATATATATATATACATATATATATATATATATATATATATACATATATATATATATACATATATATATATATACATATATATATATATATATATACATATATATATATATATATATACATATATATATATATATGAAAACAAAAAGAATCAATACCTTAAGTTTAGATAATATATAAGATATTATATAGCATCTAAGTGCCATAAGATGGAAGACATCTGATTTTTATTTTGTAGTGTTACCATCTGTAGTAGGTACGTGGATAGATAAAAGGCATGGAAATATTAGAGAAAGGTTACATCTCCACATCAAAAAAAATGGGCCTATGTGAAGACATCCAACATTGTTCATTTCGATCTCAAGATTTCAAGAAAGGCCATTTTGATCTCAAGAAAGGAATTCAATAAAAAAATGATCATAGGAATTTTAAAATGCATGCATGCCATGCAACCCACGGGTGGTATAATATTCATCTACAGGAAAAGAATAACATGTGCACCATTTTAAAGCCTAAATACCACATGGTAGTACATGACATTAGGTCACCATTCCCTCATCTGATATACTCCAAAGAAGAAATTGAAGTAATAACCTAATAATATCAGGGATTTCTATTTTCATCATTCTTAGATTAATATCATTTTTTAATTTGAATTCACCAACATATTTATAGAAGGAATTAGCTACAAAGAAATGGACGATAAGCTAGACCAAAATTTTAGTAGATATCTAATTCAATTAATTTAGAATACGATATAGATATTTGGAAATGAATAAACCTTATGTATATATACACACGTAATATTTTAATAGTATATTAGATTTTATGGTATATATATTAATATATAATACTATATTTTTTAATATATTATACATTATAATAATATGTTACATATTGTATCATATAATATACTATATATTATAATATATTACTATTGACCAAATTTGACATTTGGTCAAATTTGAGTCAACCCCATACTTTTTAAACTTTCTATAATTTATCCATGTCCTATAGGGGTGCATTGTAATCCAAATGTTCCACTTCTGCCTAGCCTAGTCTTAGTTCAAGTCTAACCCTTTGTACTAGCCAAGTCAATGATGGTCAACCCTGGTCAAATAGGGTAAAACCTAGTAAAAGGCATGAATTATGTTATTTTGGTCCTAATATTGTTTTTAATATTATTTAAGACATCTTTAGTTCATTTAATTACTTTTATCATGTTCAATATGTAAAAAATTGCCTCATGGGCCCACCTTGAGCTAAGAAATGAGGCTTGTACAGATGGATAAAGTGACTAACTTGTCACCAAGCTAATATTAAATGTGGGAGAATTTATAAAATGTCATAATCTATTTATGATATTTCAATAAGAAGTTATAGTCAGAAAAGATCAATTTCCCCTTGTTTTGAGGGCCTTTATGGCACTTGTACGAAATAGATCATCTCATTTTTAGGTGGAAATGTCAGCAAGGTGTCTCTTCAGCTCCCAATAGTCATTTTTACTATTATATTTTATAAAAAATGCATAAAATTTCATTTCTTTCTTCTTTTCCTCTCTTCTTATCTTGGCAAGCAAAAAAGAAGCAACTTAAAGCATGTGGTACAAACCATACAGGTGGAATGGGAGGGATTACTTATATAAGGGAATAGTGATCTAAGTCCTCTTCACATCCATAATAAGAAGTTCCATTTTTGTTCCTTCTCCTTCATGAACCAATTCTAACACTACAAGTAACCTTGTTTGGGTTTACAACTAGGAGGGGGTCATTATTTGCAGTCATATTCATTTTATTATTTTAGTCTAATAATTTCATGTTTTACAGAGGTGTAAAAATGTTCTCCAAGGTGTTATTTTAGGTTCTCCATCCTTAATTTGGTTTTTAAGGCATCAATAATGCAAGGAAGCCTTCTCTAGGCTTGTCTTCTACTTTGGGTTAGAGTATTGCCTTCTCATAAACAGTGCACCTACAGACATTATTGGGTAGTTATACATGCCAACATAAAGGAATTGGATAATTATCTATCTCTTTTTGATGTTATGAACATGTTCTAGTAGCATAATCCTTCTCATAAAGTCTAAAACTGTGCACTTCTTCATTGTTTCTCCTCACTGCCCATTCCAACTCAGTCCAACCTGTAGGAGGCCATGAACAAGGAACAAGAGAGTCTCAAAAGAGTGGATATGGTCTAAGGTTCTTGTTTCAAAGTTATATATAGTGTTTTCATATGGTATATCATAATTCATTCACCAAGGACCTAAAGAGAAGTGAGATTGCAAAATAAAAAGGATGACTGAGTTTTGTTCCTCAGTCCCTAAACACACCAAAGAGAGGTCCTAGGGGTTCTTTTAGTTTTCACAAAGTGAAGGTGTGATTGTATTAGGAGATACTCTTATGTTAATTTTGTATTCCCACTTAAAAACAACACCTATACCAATTTTGAGCTTGAAAGGAGAAGGAGAAGGTGGATTTTGAAACCAACCAAAATGGTTAAAAAACACTAAAAAGAGTAGTAATGTCTACAAGATTCCAATTGAAGGTTGGTACTTGCATCATATGAGTGAAAGTTATAAGCATGTTCAAGTAGAGGAAACAATTCCAAGAACTATAACAATCAGTCTTTAGCACTTAGGTGATGGAGAAAGAGATGATTATGTCAAGTGACCTCTTGGGCCTATCCCCTATCTGTACATAGGGTAGAGAGGTAGTGAGGGCAATGTTTCTTGTCTTGGCACAAAAGAGATGGTGTAAGGACTCCTAAATAATAATATAAGTTAAGTATGAATTCTAAAAACTATATTCAAGTTCAAAAATCCATAGACAAGGTGAAACATGATCCGAATGCTCCAAAGTAACCTATAGGCCTAGAAATGAACACTTACAGCTAAGGACAGTAGAGGGTTAGCCATATTCATGGTGAAAATGGTCCTTTGTGATAAACATGAATCATGTAGATAGTGAATTATGGATAATATTATTCCAAGATCATAAGGGAAATGTTTTATACCTCCTTTTGTGGCTTTATAAACTCCTTTCCCATGATCCTCACAATCCTAATATGCTTAATTGAAGGTTATCTCTGTCCTAGCAGACAGGGACAAGGGTGAAAAGTGAAGGATTAGCCTAGTGCTAAGCATGGAAACTAATATGAGAATGTTTAAAACAATTAATAATTTTAATTAACCTAAAATTAAATTTATACCTTTCCTAAAACACTCTTATATTCCCAAAAGACCTTTTCATCCATGCAAGATTTGTCTAAGTCCGTACAGGCAAGCTTAAAGACCTTGGAACAAAGGGAAAGCTATGGTTTCTCATTAAAAAAGGGGTTAAATATTGATCTCAAATATCCATAAGATTTAAATTAATATTATAAACATGTTTTAGTATCATTTGAGAATGGAAATTACATGGAGGTAGCAACTATAGGCAAATTTGAACAAAAACATGCAGAAAATAGGGTTTTTGACCACTTTTTTTAGGAAATTGAGATGGTTAGACCACTTAGGCATGGAATATGACCAAAACAATCAGTAAAATTTAACATCAGGACCTTATGGATATCAAAAAATATTCAATTTTCTCATCTAATCAGGCCTAATACCCTCTGTTCTATCTTAGAGGTAGGTCAGTCCTTTCATGCACAAGAATGGCAGTTTTTGGGTAAAGTGAAGAATGGAGGGCTTGTACTCATTTTGATCAGTCAAGTAGGTTTGATAAATTTTGAGACACATAAAATAACATTAAAAACTATATTTTAAGGTTGTAATTCTAATAGAGTGGTCTGGACAAGGAGGTTTGCAAGTAGGCCTAACAATAAAGCATGTAAATCTAGCAACCAAGGCAAAATCACTCCAAGTTATAAGATTAATCAAAAAATTTAGTGCCTTTAATGAATTCCAAGGGAGTTAGTATGATGTTTTAAATCTATTATAATACTTTTTAAGTGTAAATAGAGGGTGATGTAGATTAAAAAATGCAAACCGGCTCAATGACAAGAGGAAGGCCTTGTTCCAAACCAGGGGTCATTTCCATTTTTGTCATTTATTGATCCATTCTAATTTTTTGATAGTGTTTATGGAGTATATAAAAATATATTAAAACCTATATCTAGAAAAGTAAATCCATAATAAGCCATTTTTGGCTTAAAAAGTGCTTAGACCTCACGAGAAGCATAGAAATGACTTGAAGGTCAACTTTGGACACTCATACCTCCCACCATATTTTTCATGGGACCATAAGCCATTTTTATATGCTATGGAGGGTCATTAAAGATCCCTCAATGTCATTTAGAAAGGGTTATATCATCTGACCTTTATGAACAAAGATTAAGAGTTTAGGCCATCAAAACCCTTGTAAAACCCTCACAAGGACCTGACTAAAGAAATATTTCCATTAGAGCAACTAAATGAAATGGAATGGCCATAAAACCACTTGGAATTTTTAGATAAATCTTATAGGATCCCACACATGTGTTTTCTTTATATGGAATTATATGGATCATGGTAAAACAAAGATCATTTTGATTATTTTGAATGGTGTGTAGGATATAGGAGGAGTTAGAAGATTAAAAAAACTTTGGAATGAATATTTAAACTTGAGATAACTCCAAAATTAATCTCATCTCATGTAAAAATCTCTAAGTGTCCTAACTAGGTTCTTACTTTCAACCAATTTAGTGAGCCATCTAGTGAACACTTTTGGAAAGTGGTGAAAAGTAATTAGGGAAGCATTTTAAAGGTTTTTTTATTGAAAATCATGATGTGAGAACCTTTAACAAGTGTCATTCCCTCTTTTTCATGGATAATTTTCTAAAATTGGAAGTTTTTTAATGCCAAGTGTGTAAGGTTCATGGAAAAGAGCTATTCTAAAACTGCCAGAGATAATTTTTCATGTCCACAAGAATAGGGATGGTCAGGGATCAATCCAATGCATTTAGAAACTTGTTTATAACCCCTCTTTCTTAGACCAACCATCAGACCCAACCACTATAGATAAAATGTAGTTTTGGAAGGTGAATCATGAAGGCAATTTTTTATATTAGAATTGTAGGTTTTGTGCCACTTCTCAATATTCTTATGACTTGTTTTTCACAAGTAAAACTTTATGACATAGAATATCTCACCCCACAACTTGTTTCTTGTTCCTCCTCTCAAAGATATAAATATGAATTATCTTGGCTCATTTGAGAAAACTCCATTGGTTGATGGGGAAACTCTACCTAAATTTTTACTTGAAGATCTCTTTAATAAATTTACAAGTGTTATTACCACTCATATGTGTTAATATTGAGTAATGACTTGAATCATTATTGTTCTAGTCTAGTGAAAAATTGTCTTTTCTATCTTGTACTCTTGATGTTCTACCAATTTACAGAAAGGAGATTGTTTCAAGTCTTTGCTAGTATTCTTTCTTAAGTGTAGAGATATCCTAGAAGTGGTTCATGATTGTATCCCTCTTTGGAATCATTCATCCCCTTCCTAAGAATCACATACCTTCTTGAATCCAGCATATGAAACATTGATGTAGCAATGAATCCTAAGTTGTGAGTCTTGTGTATGAAACATCCTTCTTTATCTTTAAGTAGTAGTTTCAATCAAGTGAGAGGACATTATATATTGGTGCATCACCCTTTTGTTTTGTTAGCTTTCTTTATTAATCTTTTTTCATCTTCAATTTATTAACTTAAAGAGAAAGATTCAAACAGTGCATCAAGGGGAGCTAGCCCCTAATCTAG
Organism: Torreya grandis; assembly: GCA_037957365.1. NCBI lineage: Eukaryota > Viridiplantae > Streptophyta > Pinopsida > Cupressales > Taxaceae > Torreya > Torreya grandis. Next base: position 1,129,954 of record JARHVA010005510.1, on the reverse strand, counting down.
AGATTCATTTCTCAACATTGTCACCCATAGCAAGAGAAATGTCTCCATGGTGCTACTTGGATGAGGATATTTAGGCATCTCCTCAGGGGTGCAAATCCAAGTGTCAAGAGTGTTTGGCATGTCTGGTGGGACTTTTAAGTCCTAAAATATTATTCAAGATTGGTGCTGGTCTTAGTGTATTTGAAGTGAAAGAAGCATATACATTCAATACCTAGTGACTCCACTAAATAATTCAAGTCTTTGGTTGATGATCATCCCTTTTTTCCATTCCAAAGGTAAACACTAGGTCTACTACTAAAGGTGTACCTTTTGAATTTGTGAAATTACCTCCATATTCCACCAAAAGGTTTAGGTTTGTCAACACTCATCCTTACAAAAGAGATTTAGTGTTTAAAGCTTCTAATTTTATGTTACATTCCATTCCTAAAATCCATAGTGATCATTCCAAGATGGATAAAATATAACCTTTTGTACCTTTCACAGGGGCATCTCCCTTGAATCTTGCCCAATGTGATCAAATTCTAGGAGAAACCCTCAAAAGTGTCCCATCTTTTAGTGGGGATAGTCATATTACTGACATTGAGCACATTAGGAATATATCAAACTTTTGTAATATCCACTAAATCACCCAATAAAATGTAGCTATTATGTTTTTGGCCTTGTCTTTTAAAGGAAAAGTTTTGGATTGGTACGGAACCCTACCTATAAATTATATTGTCTCATGGGATGAGTTAAGAGATCTATTGACTAATAGGTTTGGGGAAAAAAGTGATTAACTATCTCTACCTGGGTAATTGACCACAATAAAGAGGGAACCATATGAATTCATGCAAGACTTTAATACTAGGTTCCAAAAAACTTGGGATAGAATCCCAATTCTTGTGAGGCCAACTTCAAACTATGCATTTTTGTACTACTTAAAAGAATAAAATAGTGACATTATCATGATGATTCAATATATGGGTAGAAAAAAATTGCTTGTTGCCTATGAAATAGCCATAAATTCTAATAATTTTCTTGTCCAAGTAGGAAAAATAGCTCTTAGACCTCCAATGCCACTATTTCCTTATTTGCTTTCTCCTAGTCAAGGTGCATTTCCCACTTTAGCCCCTTTGCCTAATCAAGAAAGGCCTACCATTGCTCCTTCAAATGAAATACATGAAGTTAAAAACTTAATTCAAAGTGTTAAAAATGATTTATTTTCCCTCAAAATACAACAAGCTCAAGGTTATAGGCCATATCAGACATACAATCAGTTTGGGCAAACAAGTAGACCTCCTTTCCAAAATAATGCACAAGGACAAGGCTAAATCACCCATGTCAAGCCTTATAAAATATATAATCCTAATGATCCATAATCCTAAAAATCCCTTTTCCCCACTCAGAAAAACTTAGTCTAAGAATAGCCCATCCATCCATCTTTTGAACATGGTCAAGAATAAGTGACTTATGCAAATGAAATGCACAATCAAGGCATGGTAATGCAAGGAATCCAATCTTTCCAAGCTTCAAATTTTAAAGGATCCATGAAAGTTGGGGTGTAAAATGGAAAACCTCAGATTGATGCTACCCTCATAAATCATTTGAATGGTGAGTTTTGTGCCATTGATTATGTGGGGAATACAAGCAATCAAAATACTAGTGTTGCCTCAAATACTAGGTATAAAAAGAGAGCTATTGAGGAGACTCAAGGAACTAATCAAGGAATTTTTTTTACCCCTATATTAGATCAGATGGAAATTGGGCCTAATTTATCTCCTAAATCACAATAAAATCAAATATTTTAAAGCATGAAGCCAACTCCTATGCCCCCATCTCCACAAGCTACATTACAAGGTGCTAGTGCTCCTAAAGAGTTCCTTAAGGTGAATAATCCTTTCATTAATGTTGTGCACCAGATGAGGAAGATACAAAAATATAGTTTTGGGATTATTTAACATTACCAGGGTATAAAGATATACTCTAAAAGGAATTACATGGATTGGGTAAATAAGTCGGCCCATCTAGAAATGACAATGTGGTTTTAGTCAATGGAGTTCAATCTATAGATGGTCAAGTAAAGAAAGATGAGAATAATAATTTTTATCTATCTCTAATCATTGGTGATTTATTGGTTCATAATTGTATCATAGATAATGGATCAAACACATTAGTTATGCCCAAATGTATAGCAAATAAGCTAGGCCTCAAGTATGAGCCAATGACTAAAGGAGTTTTGCAATTGGATGGATCACCAGCCAAGATTTTGGGGGTAGTTAAAGGTTTGAATTTGATAATTCATGGTTTTTCTAATTTTTTAATTCCTCATGATGTAGTGGTGATAGATTTACCTCCCTATTTTTCTCTTTGCTTGTCAAGAGACTTTACATCCAAGATAGGTTGATAATTGGCAGTTAATTGGTCCTACATGGTGTTTAGAAAAAAATATAAGGTGAAGATTGATTCAAAACCTATTAATAGATATCACTTGGAACCATACTCACCTAAGGTAGAAACTGTTAACTATACTATAATTGATGAAGAGGAGCTTCACATTGACCAATCTCCATCATCTTCCCTTGAAGGAGTTTTTGATTTAATCCTAGATGAGTGGGGAGATGAGCACTCTGAACATGATACGTATAATTTTATTTAGGAATATGGTCTTATTTTATGTTATATGAATGAGAATAAATTTGTCATGACCAATTTTATGAAGTCAGGTGAATATGTGAATGGTTTATGGTAGCTCTTCTTCGATGGGTCTAGAAGCAAGATTGGGGTAGGTGATGGAGCAATGTTGGTTTCACCTTCAAAAGAAAGGTACTTTTAAACCTTTAGATTTTATTTATCATGCACTTGTAATGTGGTAGAGTATGAGGCACTTATCCATGGACTTGAATGGGCTAGAAAAAGAATATTTAAGGAACTACAAGTGTATGGAAATAGTGAACTTGTAATGAATCAAGTTAGAGGGTAGAATTTGACCAAGAACTCCTTGCTCAAGTCCTACAAGCATAATTTTGGGATATTGTAGAATATTTTATGGATTTTAACATCACATATATTCCAAGGGAAGATAGTAATCATGATGATAGGTTGGCATCTATTGGTGCTCAATTTGATGTTCCAAAAGGCATAAGAGAAGACAAAAACCAACCCCATATAAAGGTAATTGTGAGACCATCCATACTAGATAATGTCATCAATTGGAAGGTATTTTAAATTGACCAACAAATATACCTTTTATTTTAAGAATAGGTTGAGTTATCTACGAAAAATTAGTCCAAGCTTCAAAAATAGTATGAAGGACAGATTATCTAATTAAAGTCTAACAAGATTCCTAAAGGCTTAATGACCCTTGAGAGAATATTCAATGAGGATTACTAGCTCAAGAAGGAAAATATAAGTATTTACACTAAGAAAGAGCATTGTGAAAGAGTATAAATCTTTAAGTACAAGATACTTGCACTTGGAAAGGTATGCACTAGTCAAGAGAAGCATGATTTTATTGAACTATGCAAGGAGTTTAGTGATATTTTTTCATGGGAATATAGTGACTTAAAGGGTTTTGATCCAAGTTTGGCTCAACACACACTAGATCTGGATGAAAATTCCAAACCCATCAAGCAAATATAAAGGCCAATCAATCCCAATATTGAACCACTCATGAAGAAAGAGCTCACTAAATTGACTGAGTTTAGAATCATTTTTATTATCAAGCATTCTTCTTAGTTGGCCAACTTAGTCCCTATTAGAAATTAGAATGGGGAAAGCAGGTTGTTTCTAGAATTTAGGGGCTTTAATAGGGTCTCTTTGATAGATCATTATCCCTCCCTTCTATAGAGCAAATTTTGCAAGTGGTGGCAGGTAGTGAGAGGTTTTCTCTCCTAGATGGTTATTTTGGGTACAATCAGATTTTAGTGAAATGAAGTGACCAATACAAGATAGCCTTCACCACCAAATGGGGTAAATATGCCTATATGAAGATTCCATTCATATTGTCAAATTCTAGAGCTAATTTTCAATGTGTAATGGATATGGTTTTCCAAGGACTAATCAATGACATTGTATTAGTTTATATTGATGATGTGACAATTTTCTCCAAGGATGTAAATGATCATTTGAATAACCTAAATCAAATATTTGAGAGGTGTAGAGAGTGTGGGATATCTCTAAGCCCAAATAAGTGTGTGTTTTCTATCCATGAAGGAAAACTACTAGGACATATTGTTTCCAAGGAAGGCTTGTCCATTGATCACGAGAGAGTGAATGTTATTTTGGCATCATCTTTGCCTAAACATAAGAAAGGTTTACAAAGATTTTTTAGTAAGATAAATTTAATTAGGAGATTCATTACTAACTTTGATAATTTTTTCAAACCTCTAAAATATATGCTAAGGAAGGATGAGATATTCACTTAGACAAGAAGGAGAAAGGAAAGTTTTGAGGAAATCAAACAAGCCATTGCCCAGACCCCTACTCTTGCAATTCCAAACTTCTATAAGGACTTCAATTTGTAAACTTTTGGGAATGAAGAGATTATTTATACCATTCTTACCCAAGAAAATGATGAGAATTTGGAACAACCTATTGCTTTTTTTAGCCAAGGTTTGGAGGGGTATGAGGTAAAGTATACTTATGTTTAAAAAAAGTGCTTTCAATTATTAGGAGATTTAAAAAATTTAGACACATGCTATCAAATAATAAAATTTACATACTTTTGCCTCATCTTAGTGTGAATTACTTTCTATTGAGAAGATATTTGAATGAGAAAAGGGCAGGTTGGGTCACCAAAGTGATGGAGTATGATGTGAAGATCAAAACAACCAAGCTAGTGAAGGGAAAAGGACTATGTGAACATCTTGATTTAGAATTAAAAGATCAAGGGGAGGTTGTTTTTGTACTCCATGATGATCCTACAATATTTTTACCTTCAACCATGAGAATTTTCACACAATACATGATTTATTTCCTTCAAACTAGTGAGTGTCCACAAGGTCTTGATAGAGTTAGAAAAAGGTATTATAGGTTGCAATCTATCCCCTATATACTCATTGATGAAGTGTTTTTTAGGAATTAATTTTCATGTGTGTAGTTGAGATGTATTGATTTGGATCAGATTGACAAATTATTGCATGAGTTCTATGATGGACCAACTGGTAGTCATTTTACTCCAAGAACTATAGTTGCTAAGATTATGAATGCTGGTTACTTTTGGCCCAGTTTATTCAAAGACACCCATGCTTGGGTAAGAAAATGCCAAAAGTGTGCTCTTTTTTATGGAAAAAAAAGCTAGCTACCTTGCTTATTCACCCAATCCAAGTTGAACAACCCTTGATGCAATGGGGTTTGGATTTCATAGGCCTAATCAATCCTCCTTCTAGTGTTGGTCAAAAATGGGTGTTGACTGTCACTAATTACTTTACAAGATGAGTGGAGGTTGTAGCTCTTAAATAGGAAAATGAGAATTTAGTCCTAAACTACTATGAGAGTTTAGTGACCATATTTAGATCTCCCTCAACAATCATCTCAGATAATGCATTAGCCTATTTAGGAGTAAGGACAAGTGAATGGTCTTTGAAGCATGACATCTACCTTAGCACCTACTCCAATTATTACCCCTAAGGAAATGGACTAGCTGAGTCCACAAACAAGAATCTAATCAGGATTATAAAGAGGACAATAGAGGAGAATCAAAGGAATTGGCACTCCAAGTTAAAGATAACCCTTTGGGCTGATAGGATCATTCCAAAGAGAGTAATTAGAAACTCACCATACACACTTGTGTATGGAAGGGAAGCTAGGCTTCCTATCTCACTTGAATTTCTAGATTTAGACCTCACCCATCAGTTATAATTAATGGAGAATGAGATCACAGAAGTTAGGTTGTGTGAGTTAATGGATCTTGAGGAGACAAGAGATCAAGATATGCAAGCTACGACCACTCACCAAGAACAAACAAAGAAGTATTTTGACAAGAAGTCCATGCCAAGAAGTTTCAAGGAAAGAGACATTGTCCTAAAAAGGGATGAAGATAGGGCCAAACCTAGAAGACACACAAAGTTTGATGCTTTATGGAGTGGCCTATTACACCCTTAACCATTGGTATGTCTAGGGATATGTGTGGTTGATTTTTGGCTTACATACCTCTTTTATTTACTTGTTGCATTTCTCTATGTTCTTAGATAGATCATCCTATATAATAACCTTGGCTAAGTAGACTATATATAGGAGGTATTGGTTAGTCTTTAATCATCATGTTAACTATTCTATTATTAGTGCATTATTGTGGAGGTTTCCCCCTCAAAGTGGATTTTCTATATTATCCAGTATTACATTCTAATTTCAATTATCTCTGTGTAATCTCTCATATTTTCTTATTCTATGTAATATAAAATCATTCTATGTGAATATCTAAGTAATTTCATTACAAACATATGTGATCACTCAATGCACGTCACATAATGATTTCCAACCTTAAAATTAGGATGGAGAAGATATTCATATCCTAGTTAATGGGATACAAATCAAGCATTGTTACTAAGGTTCTCCTCTTCCCTTGTATATAGTTTATTGCTTTCCTTGTGTTCCCTAAGTGCTTATGCACAAGTGTGTGTTGTCATTTTCTTATCTTGTGTTTTTTTTTCTTGGTATTTTTGTGTTGTGTGGAGTGTTGTATTTATGTTTTGTTTTGGCATATCCTTGTTAATCATCTTCAAGAATCCATTGACTCCATTGGCCCTTAGTTGGATAAGGCTACTAGTCTCAAAACATAGACAATCATGTTTATCCAAAAAGTTGCCAAAATTGTTGACCAATTTGACCTTTGGTTAAATTTGAGTCAACCCCCTACTTTTTAAACTTTTTAAAATTTTATCCATGTCCTATAGGGGTTAATTTTAATCCATATGTTCCACTTATGCCTAGCCTAGTCTTAGCTCAAGTCGAGCCCTTTGTACTAGCCAAGTCAATGATGGTCAACCTTGGTCAAAAAGGGTCAAACCTAGTCAAAGGCATGAATTATGTTATTTTTGTCCTAATATTGTTTTTAATATGATTTAATACATCTTTAGTTCATTTAATTACTTTTATCATGTTCAATATGCAAAAAATTACCTTGTGGGCCCACTTTGAGCTAAGAAGGGAGGCTTGTACGGATGGATAAAGTGAATAACTTGTCACCAAGACAAGATTAAATGTGAGAGAATTTAGAGAAGGTTAGAATATATTTTTTATAGTTAAATAAGTAGTTATAGTCAAAAAATATTAGATTCCCCTTGTTTTGAGGGCCTTTATAGCTCTTGTACAAAATAGATCATCTCATTTTTAGGTGGAAATGTTAGAAACGTGTCTCTTTAGCTCAAAAAAATAATTTACATGCTTGGATTTCAGAAAAATTGTATAAAATTTCATCTCTTTCTTATTTTCCTCTCTTCTTGTCTTGGCACGCAAAAAAGAAGCAACGTCAAGCATGTGATACAGACCGTACAGGTGGAATGGGAGGGAGTGATTCTATAAGGGTAGAATGCTCTAATTAATCTTCACATCCATAATATGAAATTACATTTTGGTGCCTTATCCTTCATGAACCAATGCTAACACTACAAACAACCTTGTTTGGGTTTACAACTAGGAGGGGGGTCAATATTTGTAGTCATCTTCATTTTCTTATTTTGGTTTGATGATTTCATGTTTTGCAGAGGTGTCCACATGTTCTCCAAGGTGATCTTTTAGGTTATCCATCCTTAATTTGGTTTTTAAGGCATCAAGAATGCAAGTAATCCTTCTTTAGGATTGTCTTTTACTTTGGGTTAGAATACTGCCTTCTTCTCATAAAGAGTGCACCTATAGACATTGTTGGGTAGGTTTCCATGCCAACATAAGGGAATTGGATAGTAATATATCTCTTTGGGATGTTATGAACATGTTATAGTACATAATCATTCTCATAAATTATAAAACTATGCACTTCTTCATTGTTTCTCCTCACTATTAATTCCAACTCAGTCCAACCTATAGGAGGCCATGAACAGGGAACATGAGAGTCTCAAAAAAGTGGAGATGGTCTAAGTTTCTTGCTTCAAAGTTATATCTAGTATTTTCATATGGCATATCATAATTAACTCACCAAGGAACTAAAGAGAAGTAAGATTGCAAAACAAAAAGGATGACTGAGTTTTGTTCCTCAGTCCCTACACACACCAAACAAAGGTCTTAGTGGTTCTTGTGGTTTCCACAAAGTGAAGGTATGAGTTTTTTAGGAGATATTATTATGTTCAATTTGTATTCCCACATAAAAAAAACACCTTTACAAATTTTAATATTAAAAGGAGAAGGAGAAGGTAGATTTTGAAACCTCTCAAAATGGCTAAAAATAATTGAAAAGAGTAGTAATATCTATAAGATTCCAAGGGAAGGTTGGTACTTGCATCATGTGAGTGAAATTCATAAGCATGTTCAAGTAGAAGAAATAATTCTAAGGAATATAAAAATTAGTCTTGATTACTTAGGTGATGGAGAAAGAGATGACTATGTCAAGTGACCTCTTGGGCCTATCACATGTCTATACATAGGGCAAAGAAGCAATGAGGGTAATGTTTCTTGTCTTGGCACAAAAGAGATGGTGTAAGGACTCATAAATAAGAAGATAAGTCAAGTATGAGTGTTAAAAACTAGATGAAAGCTCAAAAATCCCTAGACAAGGTGAAACATGATCCAAATGCTCCAAATCAACCTACAGGCCTAGAAATGAACACTTACAACCAAGGATAGTAGAGGGTTATCCATATTCAAGGTGAAAAGGGTCCTTTGTGCTAAACATGAAGCATGTATATAGTGAAGTAGGGATAATATGATGCCAAGAGCATAATTTTAAGGTTATATACCTATGTTTGGAGCTAGATACCTATCAAAATGTACCTATAGGCCTGTAATCATGCATACACATTCAAAGGAATTAAGGTTGTAAACTCATTTTGGAATAGGGTGGTTTTTGAGCCCAAGTGGAGAATGTAAGGATGTGAAATGAGTTAAAATGATTATAGGTAGACAAAAAATATTTGTATGTACTTTTGAGACTAAAAAATCACCTTGGACATCTATAATCAAAGCAAATTATGCACCTACAATCATGCAGAAAGGTGAAACACATCCAAACCATGGGATCATATGTGGAGCTTGACGACTTGTGAAAAGGTGAGTGAAGGTTTATTTCTCTTAAACTGATCATATGAAATTTATAAACTCCTTTCCCATGATACTCACAAGCCTAATGTGCTCAAATGAAGGTTGTCTTAGTCCTATCAGATAGGGACAAGGGTGAAAGGTGAAGGATTAGCCTAGTGCTAAGAATGGAAACTAAGATGAGAAGGTTTCAAATAATGAATAATGTTCATTAACCTCAAATTAGAGTTATAAAATACCTAAAACACTCTTACATGTTAAATAAAACTTTTTAGTTCCTTGAATGACTTCCATGGGAGTGAGAACAATGTGTTCAAGCTGTTAGAAGACTTGGTAAGTGCAAATAGAGGGTTATGTAGCTAAAAAATGCAAACTAACTCATTGACAAGAGGAAGGCCTTATTACAAACCAGGTGTCATTTCCATTTTTTTCCTTTGGTGATATATTTCAGTTTTTGGAGAGTGTTTATGGAGTAGATATAGAAATAATACAACCCTTTTTTGGAAAAAGAGCTCCATAGGAAGCAATTTTTGGCTTAGAAAGTTCTTAGACCCTCATAAGAAGCATAGAAATGACTCGAAGGTCAACTTTGGAAACTTGTACCTCCCACCATATTTTTAATGGACCCTAATCCATTTTTATATGTTAGGGAGGGTCATTGAAGATCCCTCAGTGGCATTTATAAAGGGTTTTTGCATCTGACCTTTATGAACAAAGGTTAATATTTTAGGCCACTCAAAAACTTTGTAAAACCATCACAAGGACATAACCAAATAAATATTACCATTACAGCATATAAATTAAATGTAATGGACATTAAACCACCTAAAATTTTCAAAGGACTCTTAGAGGATCCCACATATATGTTTTTTTTGTACAAAATTGTATGGATCAGGTGAAAACAAAGCTTGCTTTGACTATTTTGAATGGTGTGAAAGCTACAAGAAGATTTATAACATGAAAAAAAAATTTAAGGAATATTTAAACTTGATATAACTCCAAAAATTAATATCATCTCATTGAACAACATCTAAGTGTCCTAACCAGGCTCTCAATTTTAGCCAGTCTAGTGAGCCAACTAGTGAACACTTGTGGAAAGTAGTGAAAAGTAATTAGGGAAGCCTTTTAAAGTTTTTTTAATTGAAAATTATGATATGGTAACCTTTTAAAATTGTAATTTCCTCTTTTTAAAGTATCAATTTGGAAAATTGTAAGTTTATTAATGCTAAGTTTATAAGGTGCATGGAAAAGAGCTATTCTAAAACTACCAGAGATGATTTTGCATGTCCAAAAGAATAGGGATGATCAAGGATCAATGAAATGAATTTGGGAAGTTTTTTATAACACATTTTTTTAATACCAACCATCAGACTTGACCATATGTAGAGAAAAGGCATTTTGGAGGTGAATCATTGAGGCAGTTTCTTATGCCAAAATTACAAGTTTTGTGCCACTTTTCACCATTCTTATGACTTGTTTTGGAAAATTAGACCTATATTACATGGAATATAATGACCCAAACATATTTTAAATGCAAAAATTTATTCTCTCAAGGTTACACATGTCTGAGTGACCCTTGGACTTCCTTTGTTTGTTCCTACTCTCAAAGCTATAAATATGCATTCTCTTGGCCCATTTGAGTAGCCTCCATTGGTGATGGGGAAAATCTAGAAAATTTTGTAATTAAAGAAATATTTAATAAATATACAAGTGTTATTTCCACTGATATTTTTTAATATTGAGTAATGACTTGAATTATTGTTAGTCTAGTCTACTGAAAGATTGTCTTTTTTAGCTTATACTCTTGATGGTCTACCAATTTGCAGAAAGGAGATTGTTGCAAGTATTTGATAATATTATTTCCTAAGTTTAGAGATATAATAAAAGTTTTTTTATTATTATATCCCTCTTTTGAATCATTCATCCCCTTCCTAAGAATCACAATCCTTCTTGAATCTAGCATTTGAAACACTGATGTAGCAATGGATCCTAAGTTGTGAGCCTTGTGTATGAAACATCCTTGTTTGTATTTAAGTAGTGGTTTAAGTCAAGTGAGATGACATTATATATTGGTGAATCACCCTTTTATTATATTGTTTGTCTTTCTTAATCTTTTTTCATTTTCAAGTTATTAAATTAAAGAGAAATCTTCAAAGAGTACATCAAGGGGAGCTAGCCCCTAATCTAGAGATTCATTTCTCAACATTGTCACCCATAGCAAGAGAAATGTCTCCATGGTGCCACTTGGATGAGGATATTTATAAATTTCCTAAAGGGTGAAAATCCAAGTGTCAACAATTACACTATATTTTAATATAGTAAAATATAGGATATTATATAATATATTATACTATATATGCTAATATATTATATGTTATATGCTATATTATATATTTCAAATATGTTTTCTTATTATAATATATTATATATTTTAATATATAAATTTTAATGATAATAATTTCATAAAATAGACAATTAAATCTTAAATTAAAAATTATTTAATCTATTAAATTTAATATTTATATTCAGTTGTGCCTTGTGTATTTTTTCATGTAGTGATTCTTCTCATCATCACTAACACATTTCACCTCTTCTATCTCTCTTCTTTCAAATAATCATTTGGACCTACTTTGGCATCATGTAAAAGGTAAAATATACAACACTATTGGAAACCCCACATATGAAAAATATAGGAAAATGAGATGAATGATTCCCAGTATTTGGTCTGTTACAATAAAATAGTGAATCTATTGGTGATTATGAATTTATGCCATTTAACCCATAAACAAGTTTTAAAACTTTATTTGAAGCCCTAAATTCAAAAATATTTGAGACCAAAAAAATAGGGTGCTAGTAGATCAGACTTTTGTTGTCTTTTCATTGTACATTTTTGCATTCAATTTACATTCCAGGGATTTGTGCTTCTTACCATGAGGTGTAGTTTAATTTCCATGTGTTCATGCATGATGATAGAAAGTAGAGGTAAAAATAAATATCTCCATATTTGGCATCTCTTTTGACAAAATTGAATCTATGGGTGCTAGTTTTACATGAGATTTGATGAAGGCATATTTAATCAACCTTATTCTCACAATTTTTTTGTGTTTGTTTATGTGCAATAGTGAGCGATCTTCTAATTCTGAGTATAATAATGAAAGAATACATTTTATTTTTGAAAATTTTCCTCATAGTAAAATTGATCTTATAATATGTTTATCATTGATTACTTAAAAAATTAAAGGTATATGCCATTTCTACTCTCTCTAAGCTGCCTCCCCACTCTTCAAATTTTTTATGTCCTTTGTTCTCATCATTATTGCTTTAAACTCAATTTCCATTTGAATATCTCCTACTAGTAGTATTTCATTTTATACTTGCATTAAATCACTTAGAATAGGTGAAATTTAAGATTTTAGTGTGAAGACAACATTAATATAATTTTTCCAAATATTTTTTAGCCTTCAATTCAAGATTGTGTCATTTAACCCTGAAAAGAGCTTTGCATCTTTCTGTGAGGTCCATGATTATTTTGATTCCCATGAAATTTAAGTCAATTAGGGAAGAAGAAATGCAAAATTTGAGAGGTCATTCTACTTCTATGTTCTTTTCTCATTAAAATTTCCATTTGATGTTCATCATACCTTTCCATATTCAATTCCAATTGAATTTCTAGCCCAATCATGGTGCAATGTAGTCAAATTACCATGTATGCTCACCCATATACAAACACCAACCAACATAATGACATAGATAATACCTTCCCTGAGAAGGAAATAAGGGTCCATGCCTAACAAATAGGTGTCATAAGATGAGAAGGAAATTTATTATTTATAGGTGAACAATCCATGATGTAGATGCCCAAATGTTTGGAAACTAGAACAAATTCACTCCATCAACTTAGACATTAAAACCAATAATCTACCACCGATCACCTACACAAAGTCATGGCTTCCACATGTCAATAGTAGAATGGGTTTGAATGGCATATTCCTTATTTTGTCTCTTATGAGATGAATCTTGGGGCTTCACCTCTCCATAATAAGCCTCTAACTTAATAACATGTGATTAATTGATATATATATATATAGTTAAAGAAGCTTAATGACATATCATAATGTTTAAGACCTCCAAGTGGATTTGTCCCATAACACATTCTTCATAGATAAAGTAATATAAAAAATCAAGTAAATAAATAGGGTGATATTTATTTAAAGTTAAGAATGTTATTATGGTATTATTTCAATATTTTAATATAATTCAATGTATAATGGGCTAAAATTTTTAAAAAAATTATAATAAATCTCTTTAGATTTTTTTGATGAATTTATAGATATCTGTTTCAAAGTCATAGAAATTAGTGGTCAATTGTGTGTAGGTGTGTTGGTGAATCCAAAGGGAAGAGAGGGGTAGTATTTATTTTTTATTTTCTATATAATTAGAATATTTCACCATGCAATTGATCATATTCAAGACTAGTTGACTATATTGTGTAACCAGTTTGTGAAAACATTGGCCAATTATATGATCTAACTAGATGGATACATGATGCAATTAGAAAGCTTGTGTACCGATCCACTATATTTTGTCATGTGTCTATAGTGTAAACTAGAGGTTGTCACATGTCCATCAACACCTATATATATTTGATTGATTATATTTTGGACCAATCAGTTACATGCCTAGTCTATTACGAGATATTCAATCAGTAACAAAAATGAAAATTAGATAGTTACCAACAAAATCATATATGCATGTGTGTGTGTGTGTGTGTGTGTGTGTGTGTGTGTGTGTGTGTGTGTGTGTGTGTGTGTGTGTGTGTGTGTGTGTGTGTGTGTGTGTGTGTGTGTGTGTGTGTGTGTGTGTGTGTGTGTGTGTGTGTGTGTGTGTGTGTGTGTTTATGTGTAAAAGCAACAAGGCTTTATTTATTTTTTGAGGTAATGATAATATATATTTTTAAGTATAAAATTATTGTAAATATTGGGTAAGTTAATTTAGAAAAATAATTTACATTTCAATTTTTTAAATAACTTACTTTTATATACTAATCCTCCAAAATCATTAAAACTAAATTTCAAAAAATTGAATATTTGTAAATTAAAAAATATTTACCACTAAAATTTATCCCAATATACAATCTACTAACATTTTTATAAAGATAAAAAGGAATTGTTTAGTTCATCAAGACAACAACTAATTTTCTTAGAAAAATATTATAATTAAAATAAGAAACTAAATTATTCAAGCATAAAAATGGGATAAAATTTAAAAAGAGTGAAGAAGATTTGTTGTATTAAAGAGAGTGTATCAAAGATTGCACAAAGTTAATGACTAACTATTCCACATGTTTTTTATTCTCTCCTATTTATCCTTGTCGGGTATAAATTTTATTTATTTTTATTTCTCTCCTCCTAGTTTTATATGGCTATTATGACTTAGTAGAGGCCATGCTTATATTAAATTCAATAGTTTCTATTTCTACTAGGTAAAAAAAATGTACAATATTTTTTATCAAAATATGACACTATGATAGTAGTTTTAATGACACTATTAGAATAGTAAAAATAGAAAATAGATCTAGAATATAAAAGTTTATTATAATAAATCAAATATATTTTTTTGGTGGTTAAAAATTCTAAAGTGTAATTGAAATTGAATTAAAAAAAAATGGGTAATAAGAAAATTAAGAGATATGGAATAATTATATTTTGTCAAAATTTGAAATTATGGAAGTGTATCTCTAATCTAGAAGGAATGAATGAGCTATATGTAAAGTTAGGAGTATTAATTATAGATAGATGGATTCAGTGCCTACTTTATGATCAATGAATCTATCTAGAGATCAATATTGTTAGTTGTGACCTATGAATATGCTCTTGGGTGATGAATATGTATTATGCACCATTCTGGATTCTATATTTATCTATGTAGATTCACATCTTGATGTTGTAAGTTCATGTATTTGTGCTTCTCTAAATTGATAAGCATAATATCTAAAATGATGTCTTCTTCCTCTCTTGACCATTACATCTTCTTCCTCTCTTGATCTAATTCTACATAACACTTACAAATGAGAAGAGTTATAATTATTTGGGTTGAGTAACCTCAAGAACAATTACAACTATGTATCATGCATGCTAGAATCATTCTCTATGAAATTATTATGTTATTTAAATGGAATGTTGAGTAAGGATTTCAACCTCTTCTTCCCTAGATGTGATGATACAACTAAATGAATATTTGTCTAACCCATTTTAGTACAAGTGGATGATGTCACCATATCTTGAAGAATAATTGAAGTATCAAGATGCAAGTCTAATAATAAATATTTAAATTGAAGTTTCTACTTGGATTATAGATAAGGAATCGCCATTCAATCATACCTATTCATCTTGGTAAATGACTAGGAATTATTTTTATATATAGGACTCTTTAAGACATGTGAAATGGTTGGCTATTTAAATTAGTGATATGGAAAATAAAATGAATGGGAAGTTAGGCCGAGGGAAAAGGACCCAAAAAATTAAAGGAGACAAATTCAGTAGTGTTGAATCTATAGGGGGTGGATTTGATAGTAGACTTTTGACTAAAAAATCCATCCCAAGATAGATAGATCTCTATAATGGGTGGAAGAAACTCAAAAATATGTAGATAAGGCTCAAAAGATGAAATGGATAAATATAAAAAATATTTATAATACTAGTGGCTAAGGAGAAACTAATGTGTGTTAGGAAATGCCCTAAAATTTTATAAATATAGATAAATGGACCAAATATGAAAAATATGTAAAATATGTTATGGTAAAGATACTTGGATCAAATTTGGGTGTCTACATAACACCCCTACTTTTCTTTGTATATATGAATGAATGCATGTACATTTTCAAGAATAAAAATAAATAAGTGAAGTAAATACCCGACCTACTTAGGGAAGGAAGAATGAATCAAAATATACTCGAGCTACACTCCATCTATGTTAATTTTTTGGATCTACATAGTTGACATACCTAAAAATAATATCCAATTACAAAAAGTAGTCAATGTCAAATTAGTGTGAAAAATGTAAATTGAAAGGAAGATCCTAAAAAAAAACTATATCTAGTGGTAACAATGTAGTCATTATTCACAACAAAATAAAACACTATTTTGATGAGAAATTTTTGGGAGTTATTACAACTCAAATGAATTAATGATCAAGGAATTATATAAATGGATAAGGACTATTTCAAATAATTTGGACTTATACCCACTAAAGTGGAGTGGAGAAATTTTTTTCCAAAAATAATTTTCTTATGTTATAAATAAAATGGCCTATTTCAAACCATCTGGGCATAGATGATCCAAAACTCATAAGCTTTGGTTGAAATATAATTCAAGAAATAATAACAAAATAATTGTAATAATGCTATCTTTGAGAAGAGATTTTTTATTGATCAAATTTATAGATCTAAACATACGCCTATCTCTAAGAAGAGATGTTTGATTTCCTTTTCAGATTACATCTTCATTTATACACATTTTGAAGGTAGGAGGATGATGTGGAAGGTCACCAATATCAAGGGAGATTAAGTGGTTTGACTTCCATGATTCACAACAATACAAAATTTGAGGAATTACTATTTTTAGAAACTTATTATTTTTAGACTAGACTACTAAAATTGAAAATTGGGTCACTTCCATTTGGTTTTTGGGGGTCAAAGCCCATTAAATGGATCTCCTACCATATCAAGACATTCCCCTCATTCTTATCTTTCCAACAGTTCAAATGGGGAGTCAAACAAAGCTATGGTACAAAATTTATGTCTCCTAGAAGTTTTGCCACCAATTGGGGTAGAACCATCGCCCAAATTATCACCTAAAATGTTGCTTGGATCAATAGATAATTTCAAATGAATTATACTATTTTGAATAATTTGGAATTATACCCACCAAATTGGAGTGGAGAATTTTTTATTAAAAATAAATTTCATATATTCCAAATAAATTGGAATTTTTAAACCATTTAGGCATAGATTATTTCAAATAAATTGGGCATTTGCATCTAATAGTGTTTGGGCTATGTTGGGTGATTGTGTGCAAATAATAGGGAAATTTTCCTTAGTGATTTATTTGTATTCTTGATTGCTTTGTAATTTTTTTCACCTCCCTTGTAAATGAGCTTTGAGTGGGATTTTATAGAAAACAATTGGTCATGGGTCAGATGTATTCACATTAGGCTGACCTAATTAAGTATAATGACTGGATGAAAATGACTGTTAGGAATTAAAGTTTAAATGTATAATACTAGTAAAAATGGGACACTTCTCTATGGGGTGCTATAGTCCATAGGGTGCTCCTATGCTATAGACTCAGGACTTGGGGGAACAGGATTGGCATGGAAAATATTATCTGGCTGAGGTGGAATGACCATTCAAAAGGTTTTGGATGACTAGAAATGAGCAAAAAGGTGTCTAGAAGGGTCACAAGATCATGCAAAAAGGACCTATGGATGGAGTATTTCAAGCCACACTCAAGCTACCAATTTGGAC
Organism: Torreya grandis; assembly: GCA_037957365.1. Lineage (NCBI taxonomy): Eukaryota > Viridiplantae > Streptophyta > Pinopsida > Cupressales > Taxaceae > Torreya > Torreya grandis. The sequence continues at coordinate 1,112,265 of JARHVA010005510.1, read as the reverse complement.
ATTTTATATGACTACATTTGCCCCCCCCCCTTATTCTAATGATGTAGTAAAGTGAAATACTAGCATAAAGGAAAAATAGAAAGCATACCTAAACTTACTTGTAAGGGTGAAGCCCATGAAGATATGTGATTTTGAGTTTGCGTAGATAGATCACAATGTGAAGCATGTATCTACAAGAGAAAATAAGGAGTAGATCAGTTCTTAATAGACATGTAATGTCTAAAATAAGAATGTACAAAGTCTAGATAAAAGATAGAGGAATAAAAAGGAATCAATAGACATCACTAAGTACACAAACCAATACAAAACCTATTTTGATGTTGAGTGATGTACCAAGAGTAATATCATGAATGGAGATGAATGTTTAATTCCCCAAGGGTATCTCAAGAATATAAAGGATGGCCCTTTGGTTCCATCATCATCTACTATGTAATGAGAATATGTGATCATGTGTGTGTTAATCAATGTTTGGATTATGTGTCCAATCCCTTTGAGTAGGTGGCTCAAGAATACAAAGGCTAGTTAGTCCTTTAACTCCATCATTGCCCACTAAGTGTGAATTATGAACTGATACTAGTATGAATGTGTTTTGTATGAGATGGCTCATGAATCCCTTGAATGCTTTGTAATTTGACAATGTGGCATGTATAGCTAAATGTGTACTGTGAACTCGGTCAATCTTGGCCACTCTAAAAGGTGGAGATTAGTCTTGTATGAAAGTCACTCTAAAATTGGGAACTAGGATTATAGGAAAGCCACTATGAAATTATGCCAACCACCTACAAATGGAATAAGACACACAATTGCTAAGAATACCTAGATAATACAATGAACTAGAAATAAAATAAGGCAAATGTGCCATGCACATTACCCCCAATCACTAGTGTTTATAACATAGATTTTGATCTAGAAGTTGTACCAACTACCCAATCTAAAACTAGAAGCAAGAGCCATCATGTCATGCATGATGCCCCCTATATCTAGATAATATGAGTAAAATTGTACTAAAACTACCCAATCTAAACTAGAATGTAGCTGACAAAATTGTAATTGACCTTACCCTTTTATCTATTTATAAAAAATTTGGGTTTTTAGCTGTTTAGATAGGAGCACCAAAAAGTAGACACTTTTCTATAGGGAATTATATTTTTAATGGGGTGCTCTTATCTTTTACTATTTTTTATGACTATTATATGTTTGTCCTTATTTTTTTGATCTGTTCTATGTGTTTTAAACTATGATTGTTATTTTGAGTGTTCTAAAAACTAATTTTGATCGGTAGAGGGCTCTAATCTCTATGACAAATCCCCTATTTATTGTCCCCTCTTTTTAGGGTAGGAATGAAGACCCTATAATGATTGTCCTTAGAATAAATATCCCTACAATTGTGTTATGCTATGAAATACATGATATAACAATGATAATCCAAAAGATGTCTCAAGATATAACATAGTTTGTATTGGAGATTATTAGATCAATAGGGGTATGCCTAGATATATGTAATAATGTAATAGCATGTGTAGTATACTAAACTAAAATTGAAAATATGGTTAGTTATCAAGGAAGGATAGAGCATGATGTCCATCATGATATCCAAGAAGTCAAGATAATGCATGATGTGGATCATGGCATTGAAAACAACTAAGAAGAAAACAAGAAAATAAGCACACAAGGTAAGATGGAAGAAGCATATAAAAGTGGCCAAAGGGCCAAGAAAACAAGGGACATGGGCACATTTCACTCAAAATGGGAAAGTAAGCATATAAGGCATGTTCAAATTCCCACATACACATATAATTTAAAACAAGAAATATTGGTGCGAGGGTCACAAACACATACAAGAGTTCAACCAAAGGACATTGGCAAATGTCCTAAGGCACACATAAGTAAAAAAATAGGAACTAAGAAATGCAATCACATCTAGCTACTCAAATAAAGAAAGGAAGGCATGTAAATTTTGTAAATACTATCACATCTAACTGATCAAAGAAAGAAGTGAAAATATGCAAAAAATATAGTACAAGACTAGGTAGATGCTAAAAATACACAAGTGTTATATACTAGTGAGTGTCGATAGAATAATATATGTAATTTGGTAAGTATATACATCAACATGATAACTAGAGTTATTAGTGTTAGAATGACATAAATTGGATGGTGTAGTCATGTAGAAGATGCCCCTAGTGGGTAGATATGTCAATATAGGTCTTGAATGTAAAAGTAGGATGCCCTCTAAATGGGTAAAGTGAAGCAATCAAGGTTCTATGTGTCACTACACACACTCAAATAATATCAAGTGAAGCATGGTAATATAGATAAATCAAAAAACAATAGCATAGGATAACAAAATGTAAGTCTATCATGGTAGTAGAAATGTAAAGCATGGATAATGCATACAATTGAAATTTTTTGGCATTTTGAGTTATTTGAATGCTTTTATATTTTGACATGTTATATTATTTTTGGTATTTTGAAATATTATATTATTTTTGTTGTTTTCAAATGAGCTATGTACAAGTAATCAAAAATACACTATGTATAAGTAAGCAAAAAGAAACTATGTACAAGTAAGCTGAGAAATTATGTAAAAGTAAGTAGAAAGAAACTATGTATAAGTAAGTTGAGAAATTATATACAAGAAATATTGAGAATAAATGATACTAACCAATGAGTCTCATAAGAGACTCCCTATCATAGTGTCTTGTATCAACGAGAGGGATTGTGCATGATTGTGAAGCATCATGGAAGGGCTGAGACTATGACTCTAAAAGCTGTGTATGTTATAAGTACTCTAAAATATCTATAGCATAAGCTGAATATAAGGTCCCCTTGTAATTTTAATAAGTATATGTACTTGTGGGGATCTTAGGGACCCATCTAATAATATAATAATCTCTCTAAAAATGTGCTCTATGTGTAAAGGCATGAGATCTCAATAATATTATGTTGGGTGTGAATACTATAGCTAGAAACTATCTAGAGCCATAAAATTATTTATGATGTAGTAGTCACTTTAAGAGAGGCCTCTGTGTAAGTGTATGAACTCTTTGTGCTAGTGAGGGATGCCTCGACTATGTTTGAATCTCAACTCGAAGAAGAACTATAATTAGTGGAGGAGCTAAAACTGGTGACTACAGAGTAGGAGATAGCTTTGAAGTAGGGAGTGGTAACTCATAAAAATCTCTACCAATTATAACAACCTAATTAGCATGAATTTATTTCATGTATATATGAATTGTATAAGGTACTGCATAAATTTTCTATATCCATGGTTGACCAAGCAACATGTCAAATACTCTTACACTGGGAACAATAGTAAATGGTGTGGCCAAATGTGCTAGACCAACCTATAGAAGAAGTAAAATCTCACCCAATTAACTCTATATGTGCCCACTAAATCCATAGATAATTGTGTCCATTGGGGTGATGTCCTCCTATGAGAATGAGATCAAATATCTACCTAGAACTCTAAAATTATATGCATTAATCATGTTGCTCAAAGGATGTGACTCAACTAAAGGTTCTTGGTATGTAACTGGTGGAGGGTACGCATGATATGCATGGTGAACACCTAATGTGCCCCCTATCTCCTATTTAGAATGTTGTGGGAAAGGATCTAAGGAAAATTTTAGAGCCTTGTCCTATTTTTACTTTTCTTAAGGAGGCTCAACTAGAGTGTCAAGATCAATAAGGCTGCCATTTATCAAATCTTGTTATCTTGTGTCATAAATTGATGCATCTATTCATGGTGTAGCTTGGTGCCTTGCGAAAATCATAGAATGCATTCTGATCATATCCATGTGGAATAGGATTTATCTTATCAACATCCCAAATAGGAGGGAGAGATAGGACATTGAATTCTAATAGATTCTATAAGAGTCTAGATAGAGATACTAATAGATTGGTAAAGGCTCACCAAGAAGGTGTTGATAAAACCATTCATTGAAGGGACTCTAAATCCATATTAACTATAGGTTGATTGATTTTTCCTATCATTAACCTTTACTTTGTATGAGACTTTATTGTTACTCTTGTTTGTTGTTTCTAATATGCTTGTGTACTTGAGTTTGACCATTGAAAGTAATTTGACTTTCCTTTCCTTTAATGTATGACATAACTTATTGAACATTATAGACTCATGAAAACCTAGTAAAAGACTCTATTTGAAGAGATATTTTAATTATTGATTGGCTATGGGGCTAGTCATTTTATCCAAGATAGTCTTATATATAAGAAAATAATTTGTGAGATGCTCATTTGACCTTTGTTTCTATTGTGGAACTTGGGAATAAAAAACCTTGTCACATATGTTAATATTAAAATGAGCTAGGAACATGTCATCTAAAGGATTTAATACTTTTACTGACTAATTTGGTAGACTATAGAACCACTATAGAGAAAAAAACATTAAACTTCATGGAAATAGCTTGGTTAGTAACCAGTCATTTGGCACATAGTCTAATCATGTTTCATGAAAAGCTCTCAAGTGTGCCTCTAGATCACACTTTCCATCATATAGAGTGAGTTTGGGTTGAAGAAAACCTAGTGGCAAGGGTGTAGAAGCAATATGTCATGCCAATGGTGTATGAAGTAGAGCAAAAGAGTCCAAAGCTTATGTTGGTCTGGAGGTACCTTGATCAAGATGTATCACCTTTTATTGAAGAGATTTGATCTCTTGCATAAGGGCAACCACATTAGGAGGTGAATATATACTAGCCTTAATTGGTGGTGCCACATATGAAGGTTGGGCTACTATAGGGGGTTATTGAGACATAGTTGCCCCTATAGTGTCATTTGTAATTCATTGTTCTATTTTTTGAGAGGATTGACCATTTTTTATTTTCTATTGTTCTTCTTGTAGTATTTTAATTATATCATCTTGCATATCAATATTTTTAGTTAAAATTTCTTGAAATTACCTCTTATCAGTTTCATCAAAGTTGGTATATTGGACCATTGTTCAAGTAGGAAAAAAAAGTGAAAGTAGACTGAATTTTTTGCGATAAGTTGTAATTAGAAAAATGTGATGGAAGGAAAGTACTAAATAAAGGAAATGTAAAGTCATAAAAACAACAAACTAAAATATGCATAAAAATAATATGAATCTCACTAACATGTAAGGTGATACCTCCAAAAATATAGGGACCTACTATATTCAATTAGGGTTTGAAAGAAATGATTTTTAAAATTACTATGGTAAATTTTTAAAAGTTTAATGTGAAATTCTAACTTATATATGTAGGAAAAATCAAAAGAATATTGATAAAATCAGCAAGGAATTTTCCCTAGGGTTTTTAGGTTCTTTATTAACAAACGATGTAAGTCAGGTTCACCAAATGATTTAACTTATCTGGGAATAATGGATTTGTATTCCTACTTTTAGTTAAGGGTCTAAATTAATAAATCAATATAGAATATATCCATAATTATAGTCTTTATTTATGCAACTATTTATCTTTTTCACCTTTCTAAAAATAGAAATAAATAATAAGAAATATAACTTAGTTGGAAAATAGACTGAGATGACTGATAGAGAGGTTGAAAATGCTTGTGTAGGATTGGGAAGGTGTCATAAACTTGAATCTAGATTTTTTTGGGAAAAAGGATAGGAGCATCAAAAAGTAGACCCTTTGGTGTATGACATTATTGTTCATTTTTTCCACTATTATCTAAACTAATCATAGATACCTAAAAATTTTTGGGTAGTTTTGTTGTGTCTATGTGAGTGTGTCTATTGGTTATCGATATAACTCATTATGGAGCTGATTTTTTCTTAAAACCCTAACCTTCCATCATGCTTGATAAAATTACATTTTGAGTCACTTGAGAAAGAGAGGGGTTAGTGTGAAATATGTATTGAATGTGTAATCCACACCCCTTATGTGGGAACGTTGCCTATATACTAATACTCTGAAGAGGAATCAAGTCATATGTAGTTCTCTTATCTAGTGTGTTTTGTACAATAGTGTGATGTGGATACAAATGCCAAATTTATAGTGTTTGAGGTGGCTAGGGACTGGTATGAGGATTTTAGTAGGTTTGGAGCTATGTTGGGTGATTATGTGCAAAGAATAGGGAAGTTTGCCTTAGTTCTTTGTTTGTACTCTTGTTTTCTTTCTATGTTTTATCACCTCCCTTATAAAGGAGATTTGAGTGGGATTTTATAAGGAACATTGGTTATGGGTTAGATGTATTTATTCTAGGCTAACCTAATTAAGGATACAGATTAGATGAAAATGACTGTTGGGACTCAAAGTGCAAATGGATAGGACCATCAAAAATAGGACACTTCTCTATGGAGCAATATAATACAAATAGAGTGCTCTTATCCTACAAGTTCAAGACCTAGGGGAACATGAGTAGCATGGGGAATACTGTCTGGTTGAGGTAAAATGACCATCTAGAAGGTTTTGGATGATTGGAAATGAGAAAAAAGGTATCTAGAAGGATCACAAGATCATACAAAAAGGACCTATAGATGGGGTGTCACAAGCCACACTCAAACTACCAATTTAGAAATTTTATATGACTACATGGGCATAGACCATTATGAATAAAGAGGGTTATTTTCAATAATTTAGATTTATACCTATAAAATGGAGTGAAGAAGATTTTCTCCAAAAATAAATTTTGTTTATTCCAAATAAATTAGATTGTTTCAAACCATTTGAGCATATATCATTTCAATTAAATTAGGCTATTTGAAATAATTTGAAATTATACCCACTAAAGTGGACTGGAGAATATTTTCTCCATAAATATGTTTTATATATTCCAAATAAATTGAATTATTTCAAACCATTTCGGATCCTATCATTTTAAATAGATTGGAATATTTTTAAACTAGTGGCACCTTTCTGGGCCTTCATACCAATCATTGATCATTTGAAGTACATTTCATTGCTGGGACATGTGGCACCATTTAACTAGCCAATTTATGGATGAAAACATATTAAGAAATCTATTTCATCTACATAATAAAATATCTTGAAAATTGTTTGTTTTTCATTGGGGAGATCTTCATGAGCAAGTGTCAATATACTAATGGATCAAGTTGGGAAATTTCAAGATAAATCGATGGAGTATCCACTTGCACTTAACTAGATCAAAGTAATTTTAAATTAGAATTGATTAATTTGAAATTAATTGAACTATATTTGAAATAATTTAGAATTGATTTGTATGAAAATAATGATAATTTTTATTGCTATAATTATAGTTTATAATCAATAAATACACTTGAAATAATCATAATATGGTGAAGTTACATCTTTCTAAGCATTAATTCACATCTACTGGAATGGATTTTTTGCTTTCTCCCAAGAATGTGATGATAGTTGTCATTTTTATTCTCCAATCATTTTCATATTTTTGATTTCCATTTTCAGTATATCTAGTTAACATAACATAAATCATTTTTTTATTTTTGATTTGTAACATAATTCTGAGAATTAAAATCAATGAACAACGTGTTGGCAATTAAAAAATCATCTCCAAAGGTCCCTTTAAATATAACTTAATCCAATTTATTTATGTTTATGTTGAATGGATTAGAATATCTTTTCCCCTAGAGCTCATAGAACTTGAAGAAATGAGGGATCTTGCAATGAAGACAATATATTTACATCAAGCTCAGGTCAATAAAGCCTTTGGAGTATCATCAAATTATCATCCTCTATCATTGACCAAATGCCAATGTGAGAAAAAGACTGTAGTACCACCTTTAAAATTTCTTTGGAATGATTTCGAATGTAGTATGACATATTTTCTATTTTCTTATTTTTTACCATTTCATGCATTTACATATCTTTTTTTTTGTGCACAAAAAATAATAAGTCATCCAACCCAAAATCAATAGTTTTTTAGAAGTCAATTTTAGCTCCTCCTTTGAAATCCCTGCAACTTGTTAAAAAAGAAATGAATCATTTATTAACAATATTATATTATAAGAAATATAGCATGAAAATTTTCTAAGAAAATGTTTTACATGTTACTAGTTTGGTTGTTGATGTACTTTTGATTTGCATTTCTTATTTTAACATAGAAACATAATGCATTTCATTTTATTCATATTTTTTTGTATTTCCTTAAATCTTAAGATTCATATAAACACATATAAAAATAAATACATGCTTAGGCACATTGTAATTATACTCATTATGCACAGATGTACCATTTCTATTTCTAGTTTTGTAATATACATATTCATATAATGTAGGAACTAATAGACCACTCAGAGTAGCAATCACTTACAATGATAAATGATAGAACCACTTGTAGTATTGACATAATTGGGCAAATAACTAGTGATAGAAGAATGCAAACATATAGATAGAACTGTCAAACCATTCAATATTGAAACATACAAAGATCCATTCAAACACATAAGAACAAAGACAAGAATTATATTATCATTCATATTAACTTATTCAAAAATTATAGTCAACATTCATCAAACACATTTTAGATGAATAGTGATGAGATGTCATGCTCAATTAGACAACATAACTTCCTTCCTAAATACTCACTCATTCCTGCCAGAGCTGCATTTCTACTGACTATCATTGATGGAATACTTCTCCCATAGTCTACCATCTTCAGATGGGATGCTCCTAGGCATACAAAAACATTGTAGATACATGTATTTATAACATCCATTGGAAGAGTATAGATGTAGATAGAATTTGGTGGAGGATATGGGAAGAACTCTTAAGAGCTATTAATGCATTAACTCACAATAGTCTAAAGATATATCTTTCACAAATAACAGGATCTCAAAAATTAAAATAAAATAAAGTGAAGTAAATTATGATAGATAGTTAGGACACAACTTACATACATAGGTAGTTTAGATTAATCACCAGCATATAAATGTTCATATTGAATTCTTATAACTTGACCATGACTTTATCATATTTTGAAATAGTTTCATTTTTTCATAACTCATTTCTCATAGATGTTGATATCAATTTAACATTGATCAACCAACATCTATACTATTACAATAATGAAAGTATCAATTTTTCTTATGCATACCAATACATATTTATATGTTTATACATCCCATCACAAAAAAAAGGATTTACTCTTCTAAGCTGTAGTTCACTATCACTAAATTCAAATGAATATACACCTTAATGGTTGAACCCCCTTCATATACTTCCAATGACACACATCAAATTAAAAACTATATAAATCAATATCAATATAATTATTTCTAGCACAATATACTTTATTGTTTTTTATTGATAAAGAACACATGGTTATCTGCATCACAAGTTACTACATTGAAGACATAGTATATCACATATTATGTTATTTTAAATTGGGTAAATGAAACATATAAAAACATTATAATGGGTAAATTAAACATGTAAACAACATTTTAATGGGTAAATACAACCACATTCAAGTCTAAATAACAATAAAATAAACCCACACTTCCAAATCCCAAGCTGATGCAAGTCTATATTTTATTGTCTTACGTAATCTCCTATCCATGAAGAAAAATTCAATTGTAATGTGTTTAAATAAATAAAAATAATTAATATATTATACAATTTTATGAAATTTTATAATTACACATTTATTAAAAGGTTTTTTCACCTTTTTTGCCTTTTTTTAGTTTGTATGGGTGCACTCTTTCATTGAAACTTTGGTTCTTTATTCCCTGCAAGGTATTATATAATTTAGTAACTAAAAATTTTCATCATCAATTAATTTTATATTTGTATTTTAAAAATGTGTCTTGTTGTATAGTTTTACCCTGTGTTGTTTTCATAGAGGCACCAACCTAAATAGTTGTGTCATGGGTTATTGTGTTGGAGACAAAAAGTTCTAGATCTATGTTATGAACTATTTTAATTGAGACATAAATAGATGAAGAAATATATATTATTATTATGAATTGTTGATAAATAAAAAATTACATAATTGTAAAAATATACATGATCTTATATTACCTTCTTCAACTTGCAATGTGACATGTTCATTGATATGATCTTCCATTATTATTTTTTCTTCACTTGCATTCAATGTCATTCATGCTATGCACTAAAATATTGATAAGTTGTTAGGTTTGAAAAATAAAGCATACACAATAAAATATTATTAAGATGTTATATTTATAAAATGAAGCATGATTATAAAATAAATCAAAAATGTTATGCACCTAGTACTAATAAAAGTGGTTGTTATTGTATTGGTTGCTCTAAATTTGTTAAATAATTTTGAAATTGAACATTAATTTTTTTTGGTTTTTCAATTTATGTAATACAAGATAAATTTCTTTGCGATTTATACAAGCATGCACCAATATAGCTCATGTATATACCTTTAGCACATCACATGCATCTGAATCATTGAAAGCAGAGATAAGTTTCTCCTAAAAGATGTTATTTAGTTCATTTTTTAATATCCTTCTATTTTGTGTGAACCCTTCATTTGAATTATTAGTACGTCTTTATAGATGTCAAAACCTTCCTCTAATCTACTTTATTGTGAATGGAGGTTGAAACCTTGCAACTCAAAATGAGTGAGATCTTGACAAAAATTGATACCTATAATATGTGGCCAATCGAATCCATTACTATCTAGACCCCATAGTATGACACCCATAGCTTGCATGGAATGGAAATCACCAACACAAAGATTCTTGAGAGAGGTCTGAATGCCAAAAAATGTGCTAGTTTCTGGATAATGAATACATTGAAGGCTCCAACAATAAATGCGTTTATCAATGCCTGAAGAAATAGGTGAAGATGTTTTTTTCTTAAAAACATCAGTAATATTTAAAATATCAATAATTATCAAATCAAATTTCAAACCAAGAATGAACATTTCACTAAAATCTTCTAAAATAGATGGCCAAGGACATGGGGGCCATAATGGCATCTGAATCCTTATGTATCTATCTCAAGAAGATAATCTCCATCAATATGTAGATAATTTTTTAATATGCTTAATGAATCTTGAGATAATACTTCCCATCCTTTTTTATTTTTTGAAATACCTTCATTCATGACACACAAATCATCGAACCTTTTCACAGAAATTATATATTGCTCCATTATCTCTTCAGGTGTGATTATTTTGTTTAGCGGTAGTGTCATATCATGGTTGCTAAAATAATCTATTTTTTTTTAATAATATGTTACTTTTTATCTTTACCTTTTTCTACCAAGTATCCATGTTGTTTTATCTAGGGGTTTTCAATAAGGAAATAGACCCTTTTTCCAATAAACCTGCTAGTTCTATTTTTTGTTTGTCTAAAATCCGTTGAATATTTATAAGTACTATTATACCAATTAGATTTAAATCTTGTTTATATGAACCATGTAAAGTACCACTTTCAAAAAAATTAAATACCTTATCAAAACAATCCCAAACGAGTTGTTCCATGAAAATAAGGTATTTTCTGTCATGTCATTATTATGTAAAAGAGTTCATTTGTTTGAACAAGTGTCTATCTTGTTCATGTAGTTATTCAGTCTTTTTTTCCCATTTCAATATTCTTCCAACCTCTCAGTTTGATAATGTCATTTTAGATCAAACTCTTTCTACAAATAAATCCTTATAAATTGTTTCGTTGGCTTCATTATATTGGTTGCATATTTTGTGCATAATATGAATTGGAGTACAAGTTTTCAAAAATCTTACCCTTCTAACAAAACATTTATTTACCAATGATATTGAATTGTATTCCTCTTCCAAAAGAATTATTTGTTGTGATGCAATTGTGTGTTGGCCATCTACAATTTTGAATCTTATGGTTTTTTTCTCCATCATATCTTTTAGGAATTCCTTTGATTCAATAATACATTTAGGGTTTCTTGGATCAAAAGAAATTAATAAATCATCCTTAATTAGAACCTCATTATATTTTACAAATGAATGAATTATATCATTCACCCTTCTTTCATTCATATATATTAGCATCCCCTAATTCACAAAGCTCCACAGGAATGTTCAAGGTGTAATTGCTAGATAAAATATACCATGTAGATAATTCATTGTGTATTTGATCAAACTTTTATGTTAACAAAAGTGTTCTAACATTTTGTTCAATATTATTTTTATCCATTGGTATGAGTACTTATATGGCCTCTTTCAAATTTGCATACAAATATGTTTCCCTTGCTTGTCTTGTTGTCTTGTTATCCCCCCATTTTTCTTCAATGTTTTTCTATCATGATTATAGGGTATCTTAAATACATGTTTGCATGGTGGTAAGTAGAAGAAATTTTTGCCCCTTGTTCATGTTTTTATTTCAACATATTTAGTATTATAATGACCAAATTGTCTCTGTCTATCAACCCATCCATTTTAAGGTTATCATAGCTATTCAAATGAAACCCAAATGTTTCACAAGAAGGAAAAAATTTATTTTTTGTAAATTTCATTTTATTGGGTGTAAATTTATTGAAATTAATTATATCTCAATAGAGAATTCCCTCTTCTCCTTTTCATACTTCTACTTATAATTTAAGGTCATATTAAAGTTCATCTTTATCACAGTCAAAGATTATTCCAATTAGAGAAGATTATTTTCCCGATGTAGAGATAAACAAGTATATAATTGCATGCATGTTTGGCAGACTAAATAATTCAAGTTACTGATCAATAAGAGGAATTTTGTCACCAATATAAAATAGAATATTTGATGTGGATTTAATTTTAGTTTTGGTAGTTTAAACGGTACTCTATCCAAATTCTCTTGGAGTGAATCCTTCTTCTACCTTTTATCCAAATTCTCTTCAATTGAGGCCTTCTTCTACCTTTTAAGTGTGGGAATTCCTTTTTCACTTGAAGACATTATGTAAAGAAATTGAAATGATTTAAATATTTATGTTTTGTAAAATTCAAGTTGCATATTGCATCGGTTCATGAAATTTGTTTGTGGTTAAGAAGTGATTAAATGTATATCAACAAATGTTAATTCTAAACTATAATAGTAAATACATATTAAATCTTTGTAATATATACATTAATTCACATTTAAAATAATAAGGTATGACCAAACCAAAAATAAATTATATACACAAGCCAATATAATATGATGGGCAAAGGAATCCACAAACATTTGTTTCAAAGGAGAAATATGAGGGGAAGTATGTTTCTAATATGTGTCAAAATGCCCATCAATAGGTACCTTCAAGGTATCTCCTAGGAGATACCTTTCAATCATGCACAAGAGTGACTTTACAAGACATCTCATAAGAGATAAATTCAAGTTAACCATGATGGTATTACAAGTGTACTTCAAGGATCTTGAAGGAATCTCCTAGTGGACACCTCAAAGGGTGTTATCATACATTCAAAGGGACGTTGAATGTATCTCCTAGTATAACTTTCCTTCACCTTAAAATAACTACTTGTTGATAATTTGATAACTTGAAGGGCCTTATAATACTTGGGAGAACATGCATTTTAGGTCCTCCTACACACATTCTCTTTCTACCTTATTTTAGTTTAAAATTTTCCCTATTACGTTAATAGTTTCAAATCTAAATAATTACCTTATTGTACCTATAAAAATTTTATCTACCTTGATGGTAATTTTAATATATTCAAGGTATCTCTTAGGAGATACATTTAAGTTACCCATGAAGGTATTATAAGTCCCTTGAATGAATCTCCTATTGGATACCTTGAGATTGAACTTGCCTAGTATTATTGAGGTTTGTAATATCTTCAAGGTATCTCCTAAGATATACCTTCAAGTTACCCATGAAATAATCTCCTAGTGGATATTGTTGATGCCTAAAACTCTTGATTTTAGTAAATATTTTCCTATAGAAAGATTTATAGATGTGGGATGAAATTACAATCTATAAATCAACCTCCAATATTCCCATGATACTTAGAAGAAGCACTATTGTGATGTGTTTTTCCCTCTGAACTGCCTCTAGAATTCTTGTTAGAAATGGGACCCACTTCACTAGGCCAATGGTGCACCTTTAATTTAAAGAATAAATCCATTATTTCCTAAGGATCATCATGATGATAGATGTCATCAATGGAAGGGACCAAAACTTAGCCAAAAATGAAGAATGGGAAGCTGAGAAAGAGGAGGTTGATACATCACCCATTGAACTTCGTCAAGCACATCCATGATGAAAAGGATAACTACCCAAAAACTTCAAAATGTGGATTGCAATCCACAAATACCTTGAGTTTTAAATTTCCCAGTGTTATTGAGGTGTATAAGGATTTAATGAGATACCTTTCAAATAGGCAGAAGAGTGGATTTCTCCTTCAAGGTATCTTCTAGGAGTAACCTTTGGCCTAGATATTTGAGTTTTCATATATCAAAGTTTCCCATAATACTTGATTGTGTTTGTTTGTGTGTGTGTAACACCTACTCATAATAAACATTGGTTCTAAAAACATTTGTCCATAGAGAATCCTTATTCAAAGGTAAATTTGGAGACCATAGGGACTTTCTTTTCTACTCTACCCTTCCCCCTATTTTAGAATATTCTTGGAGTGAAACTTTTCAAAGGAGATAATTTCAAGTCACCCATTGAGGTATTGCAAGGCACTTGAAGGAGTCTCATAGTATATACCTTGAGGTAGAACTTACCCATCATTATTATGGTGTAGAAAGGATTCAATGAGTAAATAGGTGTTTCAATTAAATAAGGTAGTTAAAAATATGTTGATTTTTATGTATAATGTCTTCTCTAGATCTTATCAAGGGGTAAATGTGTTTTAATTATAAGATTCAATGTGAAACCCATCAAAATTGTAGACCTCATAAGATCATCAAGAGAGAGTTAAACAAGGAAAATCCATCATTACATCATTTTGTATTAAACAAGAATTAAACTCAAGATCTTTGTCATACCTTAAAATAAATACAAGGCCCTTGAAAGGAATCTCCTAAGAGATAATTAAAAGGGCATTATCATACACTGAAGGTAACATTGAAACTATCTCCTAGGAGACACCTTCAACATGCACACGAGTGGAATTTTCCTTGACCCCAAAGGCACTATTGGGTGATAACTTAAAGGACCTTTTTAGGACTTAGTTTTATTTGAATTAAATGTATTCAAGATTGGTTTTCATACATTTTTATCAGGACCTATTATTATATTTTGGTCTTCAGGTTTTTTGTTAGAACATTTTGCATGTTGTATTTTGGTCTTTGGAATTTTTATTCAGGACTTTCGGTCTTCGAACTTTTTTGTTCAAATTTTTTGCATCAAAATTTTTGTGTAAATAAATATTCTAAATGACTTGTCTTTCATCAATGATTTTTCTCTTTGATTTGTTTGTATCGACCTTTATTTTTAAAAGTTTTGTTTAGATATTGTGTATGCTCAGTCACAACATAAAACATGACTCCTGATTCCTGACTACTAAAATCCCACTATACTTAGCCAATAAAGCAAAATACTTCTTGATACTTACTAATGATACCCATCAAGTAAACTAAATATATATATATATATGAACTATGTATAAAGTAAAAAACATGTGAATGTTGGGCATTTATAATGAACTACAATAAAATTCAAAAGGTTATATACATGTTGTGTATCCATTGATGTCTTCATTTCTCTTGATTGAATTTGAACTTGAATGTTATCCTATGTAAGAAAATCCCTATATACTTTTGAGACTATTACAAGTAAACAAGAAACTATAAGAAAGGAGATTTTTTTATAGAGCATGTAAATAAAATATAAGAACTGCACATAATTACAATGGCATCTTCATCTAAGGTATACAAGGAAGCACTTCCACCATCACCATTTTTTATCAAAGACTCGACCAAATTCATGGACATAGTTTATTATTCCACCATTTTTTACAATAGGTATGGGAACTACTCTAAATTATGGGATGTTATTGATTTTATTCACATGTTTTCACTAGATGGAAATCTATCTCCCTCAGAGTGAATATTCATCATAGACATGATAGCACTTAAGAGATAGGGATTGCATTTGGCTATGGCCAAGCCTAAGGTGGTGCCATGCATCAACCTCCTCTAAGACTTATTCTTCACATGAAAGGTTATGCATGATGCTTTTATACACCACATGAATAACCAAATGGTTGTGGCATGCAATCCAGAGTAAACTTTTAGAGGTATTTGTCACTACTAATTATAGATGCTTATTTTGACAAACATAGGCTAGTTTCATGGAATTAGGATAATAATATGGAAAAGGTGTTAAATTCATGGATTCTCCCTAGGAAACCATGACATACAAAAGAAAAAAACCCCAACCTAATCAATAAGTTCAGGATAGGAGTGCAGATTGGCCTAAATTATGTGCACCAACCAATATAATCTGATGGGCAAAGGAATCCATAAACATTTATTTAAAAGGAGAAAGATGAGGGGAAGTATGTTTCTAATATGTGTCAAAATTCCCATCAATAGGTACCTTCAATTTATTTCCTAGGAGATACCTTTCATTGGTGCATAAGAGTGAATTTTTTTTACAAGACATCTCTTTGAAGATACCTTCAAGTTAACCATGATGGTATTACAAGTGTACTTCAAGGCCATTGAAAGAATATCCTAGTAAACACCTCAAAGGGTGATGCCATACACTCAAAGGGATGTTTAATGTATCTCCTATTAGAACTTGGATTCACCTTGAAAGCACTATTGGTTGAGAACTTGATAACTTGAAGGGCCTCCTAATATGGTCTTTGCTTAGACCTTTTTGGTATTTTTGCATGAACATAGTGTTTGATGGAAATAGATCTTCAATATTTTTAACTCGATCAAAAATATTGAAATCTTATTTCTGTCAAACATTTTATCTACTACAAAAAGTCCAAATGAAATCAATGTCTTGGCCAAATCCTACTTACATCAAGCTAAGTGTTTTAAAAAAAATCTAAAGGGTCATTTATTTCAAACATTTTATCCACTTCAAAAATTACAAAGGGCACTTACTCTTTAGGCATTTTGCTATAGGAATTTTTTTTTAAGGAATTGAATATTTTTGGGAAGATGTAAAGTCCTTATTCATTTTAGACTTTTTACCTACCCCAAAAAGTTTGAAGGGTGTTTACCCTTCAAAAAAGTGCAAAGGTCCAATTTATTCGACAAAGAGATAAGTCCAATTCCTTTAGGAAAAGTCTAAGGTCCATATTTTTGGACTTTTTGTCCACAGAAAAAAGATTGAATGTCACTTTCCCTTTGAGCATTTTGCTCGTGGCAAAAAATCCTGAAAGAAAAGTCTAAATTCTCTCAAAAAAATAACTTCAATATATATTCAATACGAAAGACACTATTGGGTGATATTTTCAATGCCCCCATAGTAATTTTAATTTATCTCCTAGGAGATACCTTTCAAACATGGATAAGAGTGTATTTCCCCTTCAATATATCTCTTAGGAGATACATTTCAAATAAGGACAAGAGTGGATTTTCCTTTACATGGAAGGCACTACTGGGTGAAATTTTGAATTCCCTTATAATATCTTCAAGGTATTTCCTAGGGTATGCCTTTAAAACATTCACAAGAGTGGATTTACCCTTCAAGGTATCTTCTAGGAGATACCTTTCAAATAGGCATAAGAGTGGATTTCTCCTTCAAGGAACAAGTGGAATTTTCCTTTACACAAAAGGCACTATTGGGTGATATTTTGAAGGCCTCTATATTGCCTTCAATGTATCTCCTAGGATATACCTTTCAAACATGCATAAGGGTGGATTTCCCCTTCAAGTTATCTCCTAGGAGACACATTTCAAATAGGGACAAGAGTGGATTTTTCCTTCAAGGAACAAGTGCAATTTTTCTTTACATGAAAGGGACTGTTGGGTGATATTTTGAAGGCCCTTGTAATAAATTAAAGGTATCTCCTAGGAGATACCTTTAAAACATTCATAAGATTGTATTTCCCCTTCAAGGTGTCTCCTAGGAGATTCCTTTAAAACAATCACAAGAGTGGATTTCTCCGTCAAGGAACCAATGTAATTTTCCTTTACACAGAAGGCACTACTAGGTGATACCCCCATTTCTAAAAAATGGTGGGTCCCTTAATTTTTTTGACTAGCCAATGACGTAGATCCAAGGTTTGATAAACCAAAAATACTCGTGGATAAATATAGACATAACACATGTCGATCTTGTGCTTCTCCTAAGAAAATGGGCACTTATTTGGCAATATTGAGCACAGGGCTACCGTGTGTAAAGCAGACATTCCTCTTGGAGAAGTCAGGTGTTTATTTACAAAATCAAGCATGAGGGTGCCACATGTTGAAGCCACGTTCACTAAGTAAATGGATCAGAGGTCCCTATTTATTTACCAACTAGCTAATACCATTTCTTAGAGGTCTAACTCAAAAGGAAATTGCTTTGAAGAGTGTAGGGATACCATGTGTCAAGCTAGTGCTACACTGAAGTAAAATGAGAGCCTCTTTGAGGTGGATAAGCATTATGATTCCATGTCAAATAAGTGGATGGAGATTTATACTTAGGAAAAAATTTAAAAAGGGGCCCCAAGAAAGGAAGAGGATAAAAGGGGAACTGCTAGAAGGTACTAAGGAACTGCTAGCTACACCAAATGATTCTAAAGCCAAAAAAAACTATTTGAAAATAAATAAACATGAATTTAAATCCATAGTTATTTGAAACTCACAATCGAATCCAACTATATATGAAATAACCATAAACTTTGGTGTGTAGACCAATCGAGGCAAAATTTCAAAATAGGACGAAGGCTCAAGAACCTATGATTTTTGAAGAGCCACCTGCAAAGGCACCCACTCTTCCTCTTCAGGTTGGGTCTTATAATGTGTTGAAATATTTAAATAACTAAGAATATAATTACAAAAAATATATCAAACCTTTAGACACTACAAAGCATAAAGGAGCATAAAACATGAATTAAGATCCATAATGAAAGCAAAGATTGATACTATAAAAGGAGAAGAAAAGAGATAATAAACAGATAGTTTCCCATACAAATTAACACAAAATATCACATCCTATTCATTTTTATATGTATAAAAAAAATATAGAATGCCTCTAGGGCACATGCAAAACATCTAATCACACAAGTGAGGGGCACCCATTAAGTTCAAAGAATGAGAAAATGTTAATGGCTATTACTTCTATTCTATTACAAATGGTGGTATGCTGGGTGATATTTTGAAGGATTTTGTAATACCTTCAAGGTATATCCTAGGATATTCCTTTAAAACATGCAAAAGATTGAATTTATCATTTAAGGTATCTCTTAGGAGATACCTTTCAAATAAGCACAAGAGTGATTTTTTCTTTCAAGGAAAAAGTGGTATATTCCTTTATATAGAAGGCACTACCATGTGATATTTTGAAGGCCCCTATAATACCTTAAATTTATCTCCTAGGAGATACATTTCAAACATGGACAAGAGTTTATTTTCCATTTAAGGTATCTCCTAGGAGACACATTTCAAATAGGGACAAGAGTGGATTTCTCCTTCAAATAATAAGTGCAATTTTCCTTTACGTAGAAGGCACTACTAGGTGATATTTTGAAGGCCTTTGTAATGCATTCAAGGTATCTCCTAGGAGATACCTTTCAAACGTGCACAAGAGTAGATTTACCCTTTAATGTATCTCTTAGGAGATAACTTTCAAATAGGAACAAGAGTGGATTTCTTGCATCAAAGAACAAGTGGAATTTTCCTTTACATGAAAGGCACTACTGGGTGATATTTTAAAGGCCACTATAGTACCTCCAATGTACCTCTTAGGAGATACCTTTCTATTGGCCATATTTGGCCCACATACCAAACATGTGC